>NMRA01000221.1:88753-140643 GCA_002633005.1 Phoronis australis | reverse complement strand
CACTAAAACTGCACACATTTAAATCTTTTTTCATCCGTACAATTTTAATTACCGGGGTTAATTAATAAACTCAACATTTCCCTACGCTCTTACCGTTTTATTTTTTGCGGCAGCCAAGGGGGGGGGGGGGGCGGCCCCCCCTAAATCCGCCTATGAGTTTGTCACTGAGCAAATGCGCTAAGACGATAAGGCATTACCGGAATTGTTATTGCTTTTTCTGTGTACAGAAAGATTAGTTTTCGAAGACATATTTATCAAATTGACTTTAAAAATAAGAAATAACATCACAAATCATGAACACATCGTTGGCCTAGCCGGACAAGTCACTTGCGAATTATCCATTCATCATAATACAAAACAGGAAGTCTACCTATGAGTTGGAAATAGCCAGGACTTACGAACCCGGGGAAGAATTACGATCCGTCATAACCGTGCTCTTGGGCAAAAATCCCGGTTGAACAAGATATAATGAGAACGATTAAGATTGCAACTTATAACGCATATGAGCGGGAGGGCATGCGCATGCGTCAAAGACATCCATGTGCACACGAGTGGGGTAAATACTTTGATTTTTTTACTGCAACACAAGTATGAGACAATGTAAGATTACGGTAAATAGAATTAGCCGAGAAAACGAATCATTACCTCCAGTGTATACACAGTCATAAATTATTTAAGTAAAGAATATAACAAACAGCAATAACACAAAGAAATAACGAAAACAAAAGGAAATACTTCGATCACGCCTAGACTGAAATCGAACCTTATTCCTTCCAACATCACTGAAATACCTCGCCATTGCATTGAGACAAAAGCGACAACCCCCTACCTTCCCCTACATAAACACGCATCATCGATTTTCACTTTGAAACTTGTGCTAGGTGAGTTCAGTGACGGCTTTGAGATACTGTTTGCTCTGTGTAAGTGATTTTTAACGTAGAAGTTAATTAATAAACCTCCGTCACAAGTGACTAACTGACTAATCTCGAAGCATTATCAGACAGGTAAGTGAACGAGTCTGTTTGGAAACAGGGGTATTTTTATTTACTAGAGGAAGTGGAACGAGTCAAGACCAGAATCACGGTGAGAGGGTTTGTAGTAGCTTCATCATAAAAGCATGTACAATTTCTGAAAAATAAATATGGGCAAACAGTTTCCATTTTAATGTTCATTACGAAAAGTAGATTTACGTGCAGAATGTGCTAGAAAGCATTATATCAGGACTTTCTTACGTGAACGGCCCTTAAGTGGAAGGGATGTGAATAAACAACAGAATAACGGTGGAAATGGGTGTAATCAAAGCTGGGGGCGCTACTAATCATTCCACTACAACAAAAAATGAGCAGCAACTGATGGTATCACCAAGGACCTTCTCCGTCAGGCTCCGCATATATACATTGAAGTGATACAGAGTTTGAAAAAACGAAAGAGAAAAGAGCGACAGATGACAACATTATTCATTGCAGAGGAGACCTACCCGGAAAAATGCATTGCCTTATTGGCTTTAAAAGTTGGAGTGATTATAATTTTGAAAATCTGTTCATGTAACAAGTTTAATCAGACGTTTCGAAATGTGTTTGATTAAGTGCAAGTTCTTAAGTGCAATCATAAGTGCAAGTTCTTAAGTGCATTCATACCATTCATACTGCAAAAATTTCCCTTCATTCCCCACTCTAACAAAAATGTCTTAGTGAATGGGAATCGCAAAGGCTGCTAGCTCTGGTTATTGACTTATAGTTTTATGGTGTCTTCCTTTTCTCGACTGTCGCCGGCCCTACGCATGTGCCTTTTGCCATGGTTTCACCCTGGCGCCTGACATTGTTTGTGTTCATTAGTCCGCAAGATATTCCAAAAATATAGATGAAATTTGATGGGAAGAATTTTTGGTGATAACAGTCACCATCGACATAAAGAGTTTTCTGGTGTACCAGAATAACATTGAGTGGACAGAATACAATATAATACATAATGGGCTCTAATAGAATACAATATAATACATATTGGGTTCTAATCGTCAGACATTCGCACTCCCGAACTGCCAAATGGAATTAGGGAGCATTTTATGGGGGGCATGGCCCCCTTGGTCCCCCTCTAAGCCCGCCACTGAACTCTTACCACTTCTTGGCTTTGTTAATACACGTCTAGGCGCAGTGACAAGGCAGGAGTTTTAACGAACATCTCTACATTGCCACACAGTACATAGATGATGACAGTGTTTTAAGTGAGCCACTGGCATCCATTGGATTTGACATTAAATTTTTTGACATCGACTCCAGACTCTAGCAGGGTTTCGGTGTAGGCATATATTTCGTAAACAAGGCCATTTGTGATAATTTTCTTACCATTCGAAGCCTTGACATAATTTGCATGGTTATTTCAACATTGAAAATTTTCTTTTATTATTCTTATTTTTTGTAATTTTACCGAGACAAATATGTGTTCAATTGCCGCTAATTTGCACACTGTTCCTTTTTGAATAACTGTATCATGAGGTACCCTTGCCCAGGTGTCATGATTTCCGTTTAACTAATTAACAAATATATGTTTTCCTTCCAGTTAATGATTCCAAACATCTGGTGAAACTAAGAAAACAGACGACACAATGTCGGGAGACATTCAAAACGATGGTAAGTCTAGACATTGTATTACCGACTAAATAACGTTCAACGTTCGTGGGTTGCATATCGCTTGAAAAAAAACTGCTAGAAGGCAAACGATTGCGCTGGTTGAGCCCCCTTTCAGCCGTAAGTTAGGTACCTGCGTTGCTTAATGAACTCAATGTATCCTCACGCTCTTCCTTTTTATTTTCTTGCGGCAGCCAAGGAAGGGGGGGGGGGGGGGNAGGCTATAGATATCTTAAGGGATTTACATGGCGATGTTGACAAGTTGGAAATTGCCATAGCCTTAGATAATATTGGTTGTTTATACCAAAATCTTGGAGAGTTTGAAAACGCCGTCAACAATTCGAAATCGTCGGTAGACATGTTGAGGAGGCTATTAGGTGGAAAAGATCATCTGGATTTGGCTAGTTCCTTGATGAACCTTGGAAATGCCTACTATTTTGTGGAAAATTTTGAAGACGCTTTATTTTGTCTCGTAGAATCACGCGATATGACTTTAAGACTTCATGGAACTGGCTGTCATCCTCTCGTGCCGAATGTGCTTCAAAACTTGGCAAAATTGTACCTAAAAATGGGAAAGTATAGTGATGCTTCAGATGGCTTTTCAGAAGCAATACAATACTGGGAACAGTGTCCAGGCTCGAATGATCCAATAATCGTATTAAATCTGGAAGCTATGCATCGTGCAAAGCTCTTTTTGGGAAAGTATGACGAAGCAATGGAGTTACTCGAAAGAGCTTTGGCGCTGAGAAAGACATCAAACATAGACATAGACATAGACATAAGTTTTGCAAATTTAGCAATTGTTTATGACGCTATGACAAAGTACATGGATAAACAAGCAATGCAGTTTCAAACTGATTCATTGAACCTCGGTGGAGACAACAAGTTCATAGCTGAAACACTTTGTTATATCGGGAAAGTCTTTGACAGCTTAGGGAACCTTGATGAAGCGATGAAGTATCATGTTGTGTCCCTTAACATGCACAGAAGACTCTTTGGAGACGTGGATCATTTGTCAATCGCTGTGAACCTTTGTGAAATCGGGGGTGTGCATATGGCTAGAGGAGATCTTGAAAAGGGTCGAAAATATCTAATCGAGTGTCTTGATATGAAAAAAAGGATTAACAAGACTGCCGATCATCCTGAAGTCGAAAGAAGTATGATCGACGTTGTGTACCTATTCAAGGTGAAACAACACTTGAGTTATGCTTCAAACTATGGCGAAGAGACATTAGATATGCTTAGCCTACTTCACAAAAAAGTTGTCTCGCAAAGCTCAGTGGAAGTGCTATTGAAAATCGGAGTCGCATATACTAACAAGCACAACACTGAGAAAGCGCTTCAGAACTTTGAGGATTCTTTAACTCTAGCAAGAAATTTGTACGGTTCACGTGATCATCAGGTTGTCGGAAAATGCCTAAACAATATCGGAGCAGTGTATATCATGACGAGAAAGCACCAACGCGCGTGTGATTTCCTTATGAAGTCGCTTGAAATGAAACGCAGTCTTATTGGAGAGATTGATGACTTGGGAATAGCGCGTACGTTGAACAATTTAGGAATGGTGTATTGCAGAATGGGTAAAGTTGATTTGGCACTGCAATATCATTGTGACGCGTATATTATGAGACTAAAACTTTATGGAGACAAAATACACCCGGAATACTGTGCCAGCATGAGAAGATTAAATCGAGTAAGGAGAAAGTGTGAAGCACGAAAATCGGAAATTATCGTTGCTGATGCTCTTTTAAATGCAAGTCGTAAACTTACAGACATTTTTAAGTCTGGTTTGCACGCCACCTGTTGATCATATCACGTGATCTTATGAACATAAGTCTGAAAAGATTTTTGCCACGGCGTGGACCCGAACCAGTTATTCATATGTTTTAATTCTTTTACTTTCAGGGAATGTGCCTGAAAGCTGTAACATGTCGGCACTGGTTAGCAATAACGGTCACGGTTATTAATATTGCTGAAAAACGCTTCAAATATAATGAAACGACGAAGGCTCTCCAATGGATAAAATTTTATAGTACCTAGCCTAGAGCGGTTAGAAAGTCCGTGAACTTAATGATGCACCATTTATGTGTAGTCTATATGTTTGCAGCCTCTTCACTAATGTACCCGTGGATGAAGTCATTGAATTGTGTATAAACAAGCTGTATATTGATACTGACAAGGTCCATAAATTGACTCGTAACCAATTACGTAAGTTACTCACGATCGCTGTTAAACAGAACCATTTTCNGAATGCTTCAGTCTCATTAGCAGAACATTTGCAAATGAAGGGGACGATGCTAATGAAATGAAATATGCACGTTTGGCATACGATATGTGATAGACAGCACAAAGCAAACAGTCAAAGGAAGTAGAGTATTTGACTCAAAGGGCAAGAGCACTCATGGGTAGTAAAAATTACCATTTATCTCTACAACTGCTCACTCAGGCTATAGATATCTTAAGGAATATACATGGCGATGATGACAAGTTGGAAATTGCCATAGCCTTAGATAATATTGGTTGTTTATACCAAAATCTTGGAGAGTTTGAAAACGCCGTCAACAATTCTAAATCGTCGGTAGACATGTTGAGGAGGCTATTAGGTGGAAAAGATCATCTGGATTTGGCTAGTTCCTTGATGAACCTTGGAAATGCCTACTACTTTGTGGAAAATTTTGAAGACGCTTTATTTTGTCTCGTAGAATCACGCGATATAACTTTAAGACTTCATGGAACTGGCTGTCATCCTCTCGTGCCGAATGTGCTTCAAAACTTGGCAAAATTGTACCTAAAAATGGGAAAGTATAGTGATGCTTCAGATGGCTTTTCAGAAGCAATACAATACTGGGAACAGTGTCCAGGCTCGAATGATCCAATAATCGTATTAAATCTGGAAGCTATGCATCGTGCAAAGCTCTGTTTGGGAAAGTATGACGAAGCAATGGAATTACTCGAAAGAGCTTTGGCGCTGAGAAAGACATTAAATATAGACATATACATAAGTTTTGCAAATTCATTGAACCTCGGAAAAAAGCATTTTGAGGGTGGAGACAACAAGTTCATAGCTGAAAGACTTTGCTATATCAGGAAAATCTTTGTCAGCTTAGGGAAACTTGATGAAGCGATGAAGTATCATGAGTCCCTTAACATGCACAGAAGACTCTTTGGAGACGTGGATCATTTGTTAATCGCTGAGAACCTTTGTGAAATCGGGGGTTTGCATATGGCTAAAGGAGATCTTGAAGAGGGTCGAAAATATCTAATCGAGTGTCTTGATATGAAAAAAAGGATTAACAAGACTGCCGATCATCCTGAAGTCGAAAGAAGTATGATCGACGTTGAGTACCTACTCAAGGTGACACGACACTTGAGTTGTGCTTCAAACTATGGCGAAGAGACATTAGATATGCTTAGCCTAGCTCACAAAAAAGATGTCTCGCAAAGCTCAGTGGAAGTGCTATTGAAAATCGGAGTCGCATATGCTAACAAGCACAACACCGAGAAAGCGCTTCAGAACTTTGAGGATTCTTTAACTCTAGCAAGAAATTTGTACGGTTCACGTGATCATCAGGTTGTCGGAAAATGCCTAAACAATATCGGAGCAGTGTATATCATGACGAGAGAGCACCAACGCGCGTGTGATTTCCTTATGAAGTCGCTTGAAATGAAACGCAGTCTTATTGGAGAGATTGATGACTTGGGAATAGCACGTACGTTGAACAATTTAGGACTAGTGTATTGCAGAATGGGTAAAGTTGATTTGGCACTGCAATATCATTTTGACGCGTATATTATGAGACTAAAACTTTATGGAGACAAAATAAACCCGGAATACTGTGCAAGCATGAGAAGATTAATTCGAGTAATGAACAAGTGTGAAGGACGAAAATCGGAAATTATCGTTGCTGATGCTCTTTTAAATGCAAATCGTAAAGACATTTTTAAGTCTGGTTTGCACGCCACCTGTTGACCATATCACGTGATCTTATGATCATAAGTCTGAAAAGATTTTTGCCACGGCGTGGACCCGAACCCGTTATTTATATGTTTTAATTATTTTACTTTCAGGGAATGTGCATGAAAGCTGTAACATGTCGGCACTGGTTAGCAATAATGGTCACAGTTATTAATATTGCTGAAAAATGCTTCAAATATAATGGAACGACAAACGCTCTCCAATGTATAAAATTTTCTAGTACCTAGCCCAGAGCGGTTAGAAAGTCCTTGAACTTAATGATGCTCCATTTATGTGTATTTTACATGTTTGCAGCCTCTTCACTAATGTACCTGTGGATGAAGTCATTGAGTTGTGTCTAAACAAGCTGTATATTGATAGTGACAAGGTCCATAAATTGACTCGTAACCAATTACGTAAGTTACTCACGATCGCTGTTAAACAGAACCATTTTCTGTTTGATGATAACTTTTATGAGCAGATTGACGGAGTAGCCATGGGTTCACCCCTGGGACCAGTGTTAGCTAATATCTTCGTGTGCAATCTCGAAACTGAGGCTCTGGCTAGTTGTCCACCGGATTGTAAACCACAATTTTATCGTAGGTATATGGACGATACATTTGTTGTGTTTTCATCCAAGAGCTCAGTCAACACCTTTTTTAATCACATGAACAATATGCATCCGTCCATCAACTTCACCATTGAATCTGAGCGCGAGTCGTGTTTACCTTTTCTAGATGTCTTGGTTAAACGTGAGAATAGCACCGTTGTTACATATGTGTATCGTAAGCCCAGTTTTTCTGGGCTTTATCTTAAATTTGATAGTTTTGTGCCTATCCAGTACAAGAGAGGTCTAGTCAATTGCTTGTTACACCGTGCCTGGAGAATCTGCTCCACCAATTTAAATTTTGATAGTGACTTAGCTATGATTTTCCAGTTATTGCGTTCCAGTGGTTACCCTCTGAATTTTCTGAATAGCTGTAAAAGGCACTTTCTTTCAAAAATGAATGAGGAAGGTAAGATAGCTGTTATTGGACCCGAGAAAAAGAAAGTTTTTTTTTCTCTTGGTTACACCGGGCCAAGTAGTATAAAATTGAAACGTCAATTATCTCGCCTTATTCATAGACCAAGCAGTTGAACTGAAACTTTCCAATATGCTGTGTAAACTAAAGTCACCCATCAATTTATTGAACAAGAGCAATGTTGTGTATAAGGTTGAATGTGACAACTGTGAGGAATTGTATATAGGACTCACACAGAGACGCCTCTGTGACAGGTTGAAAGAATATCACACCTCAGAGAAAAGTAACATATATAGGCATTGTATTAGCTACAATCATCAAGCCAACTCTGTTAGTATTATCTGAAGATAACCTAATAAGGAGTTACTGTACATTGAAGAGTCATTGGCCATTCAGAACCAGCATGCCACTGATTCTCTGAATAACATGCAGAGCTCTGTAACCCTGCAGCTATGGTGATGACCAGCTACTTACCATATATTCACTTCACTCTATGGATGTTACCTGAACTGTATGTTGGCACTTGTTGTCCTAAATTGTTGTAAATATGATCCTGATGATGTCTAATGAAAAGACGAAACGTTGAATTGAACTTTTTTATTTGTGCGGCGATCGTCCGGTTTTTGATATTTAGTCATGTTACTTTCTTTTTTCTAAATCACATTTTGTAGACATGGTCACGTGATCCAAGTAATGGCAGTTGGGCATCAAAGTGAAGTTATAATTCTACAGGCTTCCTGCTTTCAAGTTAGATTTATATTTTCATTGATAAGTGGATTAACATCCTCAGTTGTGTGAAAAGTTTTTCATAAACTAAGGACTTTTTAACCTTTCTTAGAAAAGATGGTTCAAAGGGCGACAACGCATAAAACATATATTTGCGATGATTGCTGGTTGAGATAGGTTTACTGGTGTTATTAGCTGTGACTAAAGATATCAAATAATCTTGAGAAATCAGGTCAAGTTTTTTGCGGGGAACTCCCTATTTTGAATTTTTCATGGAAGCTCCCTAAAAGTAGGTCCTTTTTGGCCGAATCCATTCTCTAAATTTCAGAGTATGTTCCAGCTACACCCTAAGTCAAACTAGAATAGTCGAACACCAATCCGGTTCCAGTCCAACATCAGTGTGAAGCTGACGTTAATATTCAGTGTCAAGTTAATCTGGGGCCCTTTGCAGGAGACTCAGTACTTTTCAGTCGATAATCTTGGGTCGTGGGACTGTCCATCATTTTCTGATGAGTGATATGCCGTTTTATTATTTTCATTGATAGTACAGTCACATCGTTCCAAAGTCTTTAATTGTCAAATAAAGCGCGAATTTATTTATTATGAAGAAGGCAGATTGGCGTCCACCATTTGTGAATCGGCACACACACATTGCTCCTCAGCCATCATCATACAACGTGTTCACGTCTGACACTTGGTAAATAGATAAACACCGGGTGTATTTACCGATTGAGAGTAGTAATTCCCAGGTTTTAGTTCTCATAAACCGTTGCCAGACCAAACACGGTCGTTTATCGTAGGCCAAAGGGGACATAAGTCATATTTTTCCGTAAAAATTCGCGATTTAGTCCACTAACAATTTCTCAGCCAAGAATTAATTATTGAAATAAATATTTATTACTATAATTAATATTTAATCCAGTAATAAATATTAATTACAGTAATTATTCCTAGTTATTCTAACTCGGCAGCCTCACAACTTTTCGCGCACCCAGCCTCTCAAGATTTCACTGAAAAACAGACGGAGGACTAAAAAAAACCCCAAAAAACGGAAAGACGGTTGCGCCGGCGGTCCGCACTCATAAACTGAAGTTGCACACATTTTTAAGTCTCGTTTCACGTTTCACCCGCATGTTCATAATTAATAACCTCAATGTTTCCTCACGCACTTCCATTTTTATTTTTGCCCCCCCCCCCACTTAAATCAGCCTATGAAATGTGTTGTAATTGTTGGAAAAACCCGTACCTAAAACAATTACACAAGTCTGTTTGAATATTTTACTGCGTTCGAACATGCGCAAGAACTCATCTTTACCTGTACTTGAACGACATATTGCTCTGGTTTAGACTACTAAAAACAAAAGGCTTTTTGACCATGTACATGTACTTCTGTCGGTTTTGAATTTTTCCAAGTGTGATGGGATTTGGTGTTTGTTACCAACAACAGCTTTGATACCGTCAGCAACTCTAGATAGCCTTCTGAGTTTATTGCAAAGTTGAAAATGGCACGTGTAGGACTACGCATTGCTTGCATGGTCGGCTCATTTATTTGGCAACAATTCAAGATTGGATAATTGACCTATCGCCCAGATTATGACGGACGGCTTAATTGACCAATCAGAACAAAGCATTCTTGGCACACCTTCGTCTGCGTTTCCAAGCCACCATTATACCCGACAAACCACACGTAGTCGAGTAAAACTTACTTTAGTCTATAGCTCAAGAAATTGTCCGCTAAGAATGGGGAAACGGTGTTGATATGGCGTGTGTAGCACCGACAGCCGTTATCATGCTATGAACATTCCCACTAAATAAAATTGGTTCTAACCCCGGTGTTTAAGGTAAACGGCGGGGTATGGAAAANCCCCCCCTCCCACTTAATTCAGCCTATGAAAAGTGATGTAATTGTTGGAAAAACCCGTACCCAAAACAATTACACAAGTCTGTTTGAATATTTTACTGCGTTCGAACATGCGCAAGAACTCATCTTTACCTGTACTTGAACGACATATTGCACTGGTTTAGACGACTAAAACAAAAGGCTTTTTGACCATGTACATGTACTTCTGTCGGTTTTGAATTTTTCCAAGTGTGATGGGATTTGGTGTTTGTTACCAACAACAGCTTTGATACAGTCAGCAACTCTAGATACCCTTCTGAGTTTATTGCAAAGTTGAAAATGGCACGTGTAGGCCTACGCATTGCTTGCATGGTCGGCTCATTTATTTGGCAACAATTCAAGATTGGACAAATATGGCATAGTTTTTATACACCAAATTGCTTCAGTAAGAATTCCACATTAACAGCTACAGTGTAAATAGCGGCGAAATGGCTCTTTTTATACAGGTTATCATTTCAGCAGATAGAGCAAGGAGGCGTTTTGCAATATGACACGTGACTAAATCAGAAACCGGAAAAGAAATTGCAATAAGACTGCAGATCATTCAAACACTCGTGCAAATGGTGAAAGAAGCGGAAGCAATTCACAGAGACGTTCATATAGCAAAGCTGACTGCAGGGAGATCCGTGTGATAATCGGGGAGGACTTGCCATGGACGTTTTTCACTTTTGGAGTTGCTGGAATTGTGACTATAGTCGGCTCCACTTGATTTACACAAATGGGTTACATTTGGATTATGAAAAGTGAAGCTTTCTCGAATCTGTCTGCGTCATAGCTTCATATCTTCTATTATCATGCTTGTCAAATTATAATTAAAGGATGAACGCTTTTATGGCACTCAGTCGTCATAGTAACAATTATGCAAGTCTACTTTCATGCTTAACATACAGTAGGCTTGGTTCAGCCTGTATTGCTAAAATTTTCCACAGTACATGCAATAGTGAACAGAAAACACAATTTCGTAACAGATTAGTTGCTTGTTATTGAAATGTCGTTCTCAAACATGCTTGTGTCACCGATTCCACGATGGAAACGTTTCGGCCAAATTTCATGAAATTTCACCAAAGCAATCTAGTTATATAAACTGCCATCAGGGGGCAGCAATAGTCAAAGAATATAAAATCGATGTCTATTGCTTTGATTATCGTTGTAAATTACCAGCATCCCGCCAGCTGTCGCCCAGAGCACCTCAAAAATGGCTAAAAGTCAATACACAATTTTGGGCAAAAGTTACCAAGTTTTGGTACTCAAGTGAAAGTTAACGGAAACTCCTTTGAAAATTCAAAGACTGTCTTTGATAGAGAGGTTCAATGTCTATTTTCGGCCAATATATTCATGATTCTCTATAACTTAAAAAGCAATGCCCCAAATTTTTTCAAGATCTACGTCTGTGACCCTAGAGTCGACGTTTTGATTCTCCCGTGGATTGATAGTTGATAGCTCTTGATTCCTTACAAAGGGTGCCTTTCCGAGATAGTAGTTTTCGAAAGATAACATTTCTGCAACAGTGCAAAAACATATTTGTTATGGGAAACACACTGTGCGAAAGTTTGTGAGGATGCCTTTGAGTCGCATTGTCCTTATAAAGGCGGGATTTCCATGCAGGTTTACTAAAATTGTAAGGTGCACCAATTTCTTTGCCACACACTTCGTCAAATGCTGAATTCCTGTCCTCCCCCGGAAATATATTCACGTTGAAAGTCATTCAGGGATAATATTTGCTCGGTTTACATGTACAAAAGAGGTCGTGTATTTTATGGGTTTAAACTTTAACAAAAGGACTGAAAAGGCTGTTCAAATGCGCGTCAAATATTTCACAGTTCATAATTTAGCCAGCGAGAAATTGCACAAACAATATGAAAATGATCTTTATTTCACCATTATTTTGACGGCACTGCCAGGATCCTGGTAATGTCTTCCCGCTATTATTTTTTAACTCAGAATATTGCTGCATCAGAATCAGATGTCGAATGGATCTAGTGATTATCCAAATTTCCTGATATCCGCACTTGTTTATGTAATACTTGAAAGCGCAAAGTCTTCGGTTTATATAAAGTCGAGGGTGCGCATCGTGTAGAATAATACTCCCTAATTTTTGTTAAGTGAAATCGGGCCAACTTGAAAGTACACGTTCCCTTACGGGAGGAATAACGATTGAAGTAAACACCAATTTCAAATGATGCACGCAGATGCCATAAAACTCAGACCTCAAGAAAAGTTTTAAATAAAGATCCAGTTAAGATATCTTAGCATCAATTAAGCAAGGATCAGTTACGATTTTGTCTGCTATGAAAATCGACTTTAGTTTCCTGTGTATGTTTTTGTATTACGTTCTCCAAGTGTGATAAATACTTTCATTTTTCAATCCCGAGAATTCAGTAGTCCCTATTTGTCTGCTTTTTAAAATAACTCACTCGGGAATTTTTTTATTCACAAATGCTTTTAACATCCAGTGGCATGTTTACCTAGGATCAACTTACCTACGCAGCAAAATATTATTCACCTTACACAAATAGGTCCCACGAACAGATGAATAAAACCTTTTGTTGAATTTCTAAAAGCTCCTGGTATGAACTAACAATGATAGAAAAATATTCAAACGTTTTGCATTGTTAGAACCGTCAAAAGCATTGCACATTTTTCATGTTTGTGTTTGGTGATATCAAATTTCTTTTCTTAAATCAATTGTATTTTTCCCGGGGCTGTTAGCAATGGCGAGGATCCGTTTTCATGTACAGTATGTCTAGCTTCGCCTCATGTACAGGTGAAGCGGTTTAGTCATTTGTATAATGAAAAGTGTGGGATTTTACTTGCTGTTTCTGTCTCCATTCTTAAAGTTGCATAAAGCCCGTGCTTCCTGTCAAAAAACAAGCTTTGATTAAATGCACTTGTATCTTGATAAACTTTTCATATTCCTTACTCTGTTTAGGAGTAATCTCTTGACTCGGAAGACGTTTCTTCAGGCAAATCTGGTTAATTTCCAGATCACGCAGTGACCCATAAGCTTGCTCTGAAGAGCTAGCACACTCTCTTCCGCCATGTTGTTTTGAGCACGTATGGGAAAAATTTTCAAATTCATGATTTGTCAGTTTAGTTCACAATTTAAAGCATCCATTTCCTGTCGCTTATCCTTTATCTGACATAAGCACGAATTATTTGGTTTCTATCAAGTTAAGGTCATTTTAGTCACAATATTTTGTCTAAAAATGGCCCAGGTGAACAAACAGTGTCTCCCCATGTGCGATCTCATTTAGTCTAACTAAAGCGAGAGATCAAACGAAGATGCATTTCTTACCCAGTTGTCTTACATTCATTCTCAATGAATCGCGACAAATGCTGAAGCCAATGTTCAGCTCACCACAGAGAATGTCTGAAGTCATGAAACAATGTCAAAAGACCTTTAAAATAAAGAATAATATTTCTAACGTGGGTGCTGTGTTTTATGACCTGCTACAGTTTACATGGGAGGTGTCACAATGCACCATGTAGCCTAGGGTTCCATAAAATTGCGTGAAGCTGAAAAAACGACAAAGTAGAAACAGGCTCTCTTTTGTTACAATAACTTGTCCAATCGAAACGAATAATTGCGTTTTGGAAACTCACCGAGACATATTTAAAGAGAAAGTCAACGTTTTTTATCAACAAAAAATGAATTTTAATTACCACCATGTTTACTGAGTGAAGCCAAATCTCAAATCATTTACAAGACCTCATTGGCGTGTTTCTTGAAAAAAAAGTTTCAAGAGATATTTTAGTGAATTCGTGATTAATAATTTGTAATACACAAAAAACGGCGATGGCATTATTTTTTAAACCTTTGCCTTATCTGAAATTGGCTGTGTGGCACTGCTTTTCAAAAAGCGCAGTGGAATTTTTTTGGAATCATTTACGAGACGTGCATAAATTCAACAATAGTGCGTTGATTAAAAGGAAGNTCCGTAGTCAACATCATACAAATACACTTGCTAAATTAAGTAAAGATCCTGCGAATGGTTTAGGAGACAGAGCCATAGCCGCAACAAAAACAAAACTGCCACTAGGAGACACCACAGTAGTCAAAATTGTCGGAAAATCATTGTCAACCGTCCTCTTTATAGTAAGCACATACATGCCAATTTTCACAATCACCCTTTGAGCGGTTTGGTTGATAGAGGGGTGGACGCAAAAAAACTCAAAAACAGTAAAAATGGTCACTAGGTGGCGCAAACTACGTCGAATCCATCCGAAAACGGGAGGATAGCGTCATCTCACTAATAAGTGCCTACATACCAAATTTCATGAAAATCCGTTCAGGACTTTTGAAGATACAAAGGTAAGCGTAAAAAAATAAAATTGCCACTAGGGGGCACACCGGTAGTCGGATTCGTCCGAAAGTTCGCTCATGCAGTCCCATTCATAAATGAAACATATATGCCATATTTCATGAATGTATGTCAAATGGTTTTGGAGATAGAGCAGCGGACGGTGGATGGACGCCACCCAGACGGACGGACGCCGCCTGGACGCAGATGACGGCATAATGCGTCCACATATAAATATGTGGGTGCATAAAGAGACAAAAAAGAGGCAACTGGAAATCAAATAAGAAGAAATTGAAACCAAAAAAGAAGAAATCCTCTTAAAAGAGAAAAATTCCAAGCCCTGATTACCAGCATGGTTTGTGGTGCGTGAATATTGTCACACATTTAGTGAAGTATCTGCAGTTCGGTAGCCAGCCTTTGAAAAATGGAAAAAAGATAATTTTGGCAATTTTTTGTGTGAAATAAGCGAAGAATTACCATATTTGAAACAACTCACAGCTAAAGTGATGTGGCTTCGTCTTAAAGTCTTCCTCCAAAGAAATTTTGTTATCTTACATGTACTTGAACGTCTCTAGAGTACTACCGTAAACGTTCGGGTAAACGCCCATGCTCAGTTAACCGCCCACCCCCTACTTTAGGTGGATTTTCGATTTAACCGCCCACTGCTCGGTTAAGCGCCCCCCTGCGATTTTTGAAAGATTTCCAGTTAAGCACCCACCTCTCGGTTAACCGCCCACCCCCGATTTTTTGGGTTTGCCAATTTAACCGCCCAGGGTGTTAACCCGAACGTTTACGGTAATACCAGGGCTTGGAATGACCAATGACAAAGAACGTGGAAACTTTTATGGCCCGAAACATGCGCGCTACCCAGCCTTGAAATAGTCGATGTGAACCTTTCGCCGACGACAAAAAGTAGGGAGTAGCATACATCTGCGTCTTTTTAGCCCGTCCGTCCACTCCCGCCCCCGCACACTTTTGGCTGCAGAGCCGTAGTATTTGTCACCGCGGTTTACAATCACACGAGACGCCATTGAAAATCCCACCACGCTATCAATGTTGACAATTTACGTTCCTCCGAAACATAAAGAGCAAATTCCGCTTTTCGAGGTGAATGTCGTCGGCAACGCCGCGGTAAGAAAGGAATTTGCCGCAGAAATTTTATATCATATCCGATTTTTTTTACACGGAAATATAATGAAATGCGCAGACAGAACATTTGATAAAAGCGGAAATCCGCGTTTCCACGGAAAATTCCAAGCCTTGTAATACTTAACAAATTCATGGAAATGTGTACATGCAGACACATTGAATGATACTGAAAGTAGCCTATAATGTAATCACAAGAACAGCTTAGAGACACTCCCTTGAAGTGTGGGATGTTAAAATTGAATATCCTGCAAGCTGTGTTGGAGATACGCTAGTGAATGTCACATGGCTGACTGACTGAATGAGAAATTTCCTTGATGACAACATATTATGAAATGGCAGTGAACAGTAAACTCAGGGACTTCAGATACTAAACTGGACATGCTTTTATCACCAATTTGAATAGGCTATAACCCACGCAAGTTCTTTAGTTTATTGTTCTGAAAATGAAAACCCACGCCATCAGCTTAATGTGTATGGCCGTGAAATCGCATGTCATGCGGCGAACAAAGATTTGGTGATTGCCTAGGAATTTTGACTCATCCAAGTGTGTTTGCTGGCCACTCAGGACAGGCCATCATGATCAAACAGTGCTATGGAGCTCACCACTTGAGGGTTGTATCTTTCAGTTAGAGCGTATGCCACATCTTTAAACAGTTGGCATACTCCTTGTGGGTCTGTCTTCACACTCGTCTCTCGAAATAACGATGCGCCACTGGCGTCTGCCTTCTAAAAACAAAAATATTTGGCTCAATGAACTTGAACTAATATTTACTCAGACACGGTTGTTAATATTTTAAATCACTGTACACGATTTGATGCACTGTATGACTAGAGCAAAATATTTCCTCCGACTTAGGTGTTAATATTTTAAATCATTCTACATGATTGTCAAACTGAATGTTAATGTGGTTTCCCAAGCAACCATAAAGAGATTGACAGTGTAATGAACCATTAAAAATCCAACAAATACCCTCTTTCCTTCCTCTGAGGGTATTTCCCTTTCTTCTTCAAGATCTGACTTATTTGCTACAATAAACACTGGTATGTCTTCAGTGCTGTCTCCAAACTCCTGCAATGTGTATAACATAACTTAACATAATTTAACATTACACAACAGCATCACAGGGGCACTGATAATGGCCTAAGTTGGTGTATCACAGGTGGGATATGCTACAAAAGGGAGTTTAAGGCAACATTTCATAAATTTATGACAAAATATGGCAGACAATTAATATTTCACTTCTTTATTTTTCTCACAAATGATAAGTAACACTAAATAATTGCTTCATCATTTACATGGTCGACACCATATCTACCATCAGACAATATGTTGAAAAACTGCGGGCACTCACAAAAATATCTTAAGCCTTTGGAAAATAAAAAAAATCAATTTTGACAACTATTTTTGTGAGAAAATGGTAAGCTTTTACCGCATTTTTTTCATGAATAGTACAATTAGGAGCTTGACATTTGCTCAGTGACACTAAAATAACAACAGCTTGATATGAAAATGCATGCATTTAGGATAGTTCATGTGGGATCCTTGTCAAACTAACACTCCCACCCTGGTAAACACCCCAGACATTAAAAAGAACATCATTTTCTGATTTTTTAAAAATATTTTAAAGCTGGTGAGAAGACCTAACTCCTTCCATAAAGAAAGATACTTCTAACAGACAACTTAAAGCATTTTAAATTGTTTCTCAGACTGGATGATATTTCTGGGCTTGGAAACAACAGCCAATAGGGCCGCCCTGGATTATACAGCAACACTCGAATCTCACTGTATTTATCCAAAATGCCATAAACATCCGTCAGGCACATTCGCTGCCTCGTTTTCGTGCCACTGGAGTTTCACATGCTATTTGTTGTCCGATTTTTTACATGTTTTTTCTCGGCTGCATTACTCTGTTCGTCCTTCCAATGCCGACAAAGTATAATTACTGCTGTGCTGTGGGCTGCAACTCTGACGTAAGAAAGTTTGATAAATTGAACAAATACCTGTGGATGCGTGACCTAAAATTCTTTGCTTTTCCTACATCAATGAGACACGGAAATGTGCCTAATTTCCAAAACAAGGTCACACGCTTTCTTATCTCCGGGACAAAGGAGAGTTCTGTTGCCGTGTAATCCGGGACGACCCTATTGATTGTTGCTTGAAACCAGATGCAGTAAGTTAACTTGATCAAGCTAGTCATGTTATGTGGTGAGCATCAGCTCAAGAACAAACTTTTAATTCTCCCAAAGCCCATGATCTCCTCTAATCTCAGTAACGAAAGAGTTCAGGCCACTTTTACAGCTGTAGTGAGTGGTCTAAATCAAAATTAGTTTTGACAGGCAACTCTAACGTTAGCAGTAACTTTAACTTAAAAGAAATGATGAATAGTGCCAAAACATAGGTGGCGCTGCATATAAGGGGCCCATGTCAGAATACAGATTCCACCTTCAGGGTATATAAAATCAACAAACACAATTTAATCAACATCAAAAGAAGCTTCAGGAATCAAGCAAATTTTTACAGAAAAAGCTTAACATTGTTCTGAAAATTAATGAGCACCAGAAGGTGATGGTCAAAAACAATGTGAAAATAACTAACTAGTCTGTAAGACTGCAGTAAGCTAAAAATCAAATACGTACTAGGTCTATAGTCTTTAGCCAGTATACAAGGAGTTGGAAACTCCTCCTTGATGTCACATCATACACAAGGACAATGCTCTGGAAAACAAGAAAATGAACAACACATGAGCAAAGTAAAAGTTTGAGTTGTGAAAACTAACAAAGCCACGTTGTTCATATTTCAAATTAGCAATGGCAGAGAGAGAGCAGACCGCGATCTGTACAAATGCGACAGTACTCCAAAGCAGCAGTCGCAAACTGCAAAAATCACTATCATCCAATCGTCTTGACTCGTATTCGTCCTTTACGTCCATTAATTTGTCATTGGTCACGTTTTTGTCAACTGTCTTGTTCTCTTATCTAGTCAGAGATAAAATGACAATAACAAGTTAGAACAAAGTAAACACTGAAATGTGCCTGCAATTGCACAGCAAACTGCATGTTTTTCCGAATGTTTATTAGTATCAAAAATGGCCACTGGGTGAGGCAAAAAATTTTGAACCGTCTGAAAATGGGAAAGCCTGGTCGCCTACCAATTTTGAAACACTTGCCATGCTCGGCTGTAAATCCATGTCAAGCCTAGACTTTGCAGCAGGAAAACATCTGCATGTTTTCATAATGATCCTTCAAACAGTTTGGCAGATAAAAAGGTGGATGGCAAAAAACAGATTCAAAAATAAAAATGATCACTAGGTGGTGCAGAATAAGTCAAATCCATTCAAAAATCGGAAGGCGTCATCTCCTTAATATAAACCTGTATGCTAAATTTCATGAAAATCAATGAAGGACCTTCAAAGATATAGAGGCAAATGTAAAAAACTAAAATTGCCACTAGGAGGCACAGTGGTAGTCAGATCAGTCCGAAACTCAACGTCACCTGTTGTCAACTTCATACAAACACATCAGCCAAAACCCATTATGATCCTGCAAGGGATTTAGGAGACGGGAGACCCAAACGCCCAGAGACCGGAACGCCCAGACATTTATGATACTCTTTTCAAAGTGACCTCCCTTAGCTACTTCATCCATTGTATGAACTTTAAGGGACCCTTTTAACATGGTGAAGAATTTCACAGGTTACAGTAGTCAGCTTACACTGGTCACCAGTAAGATTCCCTTTGCCCCAGAAAACTTTTATAATGCCTATTCAGCACTACCTTTAGACTCATGTAGATCTAAGCTAATGATGTGGAAATATAATTGCTACCACTTAACTTTCTCAACAATATTGTTCTTATTACACCCAAATTGGTTTTCTCTGATATTTGCACAGAGTCAGTGTCGAGACTAGTTTTAAATATTACAAAATGACTAAAACAGTAATTTTTGTTCACCTTGACAAAGGGCCAATTCCCAAAGGAACGTTGGTCTTAAACATGTTTCCTACCGGTTTTCATTATTTTATTTTTAATACCCCAGTCTACTTGCTTGTTTTTTGGCCGGGCAGGGAACGAGTTGCTCTATTTATTTTATTTTTGCAGGCATTTTTGCGAATATCAATTTCCACTTAGTGTACTACTCCTGGAATAAACTGGATATGCCCTGAGCCATAAGCGATGTTTTGAAAGCATAACATCTAATCTGGTCAACGTGTTTTGTCTCTATTTGTTGCATTTAATTTAGTTATATACTAAAAAATAATCCATATCATATTGTTATTATGATCAGCTTTTGTAAATCCTCTAACTATATCAATACGCACAGTTGTTTATTTTCAATTGTAACCAATGTTTGTAGTTTTTAGCATTAGTTTGATTTTTAAAAATCAAAAACCATACTTAGATCTTTTTCCAGCTTAATACCGCCATGTTTATTTTTAACGAAAATTGTTGGTTTATGCATTTTTCAAAATTCACCAGTACGTAGAGACCTTTACTATAGTTAATGGCCCGGTAATTACACTTAATCGGGTCTTGCTCGCACCGGACAACACCGTAATCACAACTGTGTCCGACTCTGGCGCTCCGCTCTCTTTGATCCTGGTACAAGCTGCTCAGAAGGAGAATTACTGCAAATCTTTAAAAATGCAGGTCTTCCATGTAAGCGTATTATTCACGGTATCATCTGAATTTTAGTTTGCGGAACAGCCATATATAACAGTGGGCTAGGTGTGGTGTGGGATGACTATATTGCTCCTAGAATCCAAGACCTTGTGATGTGTGAGCACTCAGCAGGTGCATTGTCATGATGAGGGCCCAGTTTTTATTTTCCCACTGTGGTGGTAATTTCTTTCAAATGCTCTCCCTAAGTCATTTCAAAACCTCAAAGTAAAACTCCACAATAGCCCTGAGGAACGAATTCTTTGTGAACAATGCCATGTACAAACAACATGGACATCATGATGCTTCGAACTTGGCACATTTTCTTCGGTTTCAAAACCAGGCGACTACCTGACGACTGTTGCTTAGTCTGGGGGTCATAGCCATATAACTACCACTCGTCACGAGTAAAATCTTTAAAACAAAGTTCAGGTCAGCTCTGGCTCGTTTTCTGGGTGAAAGTGAAGGTGAGCTTCATTGCGTGAGTCGATGCCCTGTTCTTAAAGACCTTAGAAAAAAATCTTCTACCAGAGCTTGTTGAAGGCTTATTCTTCTCTTGTTAGGTTAGTCCAACATACCGTAATCGTTCGGGTTAACGCCCTGGGCGGTTAAATTGGCGAATCCAAAAAATCGGGGGAGGGCAGTTAACCGAGCAGTGGGCGGTTAAATCGAAAATCCACTTTAAGTCGGGGATGGGCGGTTAACTGAGCATGGGCGTTAACCCAAACGATTACGGTAAAAATCATGAAAGTATCCAGCACCTTGCATTGTACATTCAGAAGGCTATGGCTTTAAGAGCAGAAATGCTCTGGGGGGGGGGGGTAAATATTCTGAATATACATTTGAATTGTGTATGTGTAGGCAATGTCTACCATGAACAATAAATGGTTTTGATTGGTTGAGATCTTAACACATCGCAGTTCTGCGTGTCTTCTGCTCATTGCTAACCAGTCACAAAACAAACTTGGCACAGATGCATCTCATGTTCAAGTTGTCACACAAACTGTGCTGAAGACTCCTACGTGGCATAACTAAAATGTTAAAGACATCATGAATGGCTCTCTAGCAGTCCTCTAGGTTAGCCGTGTGCACTATTTCAACATTCTGAGGTATTTCGCTATTCAACGGTCTCCCACAGCCCTCCTCATTAACAAAAGTTTGACCTCCTTTGAAACATCAAAACCGCACAGACACTGTTTTAGGGCATGGCATGGTCTAAATAGGCTTCCTGGAAGTGCCAATCTGTTGGAACTGCAGTATTTCTGATGTTGAAGCAAAATCATATGCACATTCTTTGCCGGAGCCTGTAAGTCAGCCAATGAAAAATCGCCGCGTACGTCAAAGCTACCTGGTTAAACATACAACAAGCTCAGTGATGCATGTGCGCTACGTGAATTACGACACGCACACAAATTTGCAAAAGACGGCACTTGATACCTGTTATTCAGTGGAGAAAATTTGATCTCAAACCTTCATTTTACCTGAGCCCCACGAAACAGACTTTTGGTTATGGCACGAAACCTTTCTTGGCCCGCCGTGTCCCTTAAAAGAAAAAGAATACTAACAGCATTGTAACAAGTGTCTGTTGCGACCTCTGACCCTACATTAAAAGCCCTGGTGCATTTCCCCCAACATCTATTTGCAAAGGACTGCATATTTGGCAGTGACCATGGTCACACCTTGACCAAGATGACCATAAAAGCAATACGTTTCGCTACCTAAACGCAATGCACTTCGGCACAAACTGTAAGCTGTCACTAATGACAATATTACAATTTCGCTATTTGTGGAGAATTCTGCTATTGTGTTAAAGTAGCCAATTGATTTTGTTAAGTTGGTCTGATATTGGAGAAAAAAAAGGGAGACTTGAGATTCTTCCATTACAGCAATGTACAAATCAGTTTTTGGCCACAATAAGATTAAAAACCGGACAATCGCCGCACAAATAAAAAAGTTCATATTCAATTCAACGTTTCGTCTATTCATTAGACATCATCAGGATCATATTTACAACAATTTAGGACAACAAGTGCCAACATACAGCTCAGGTAACATCCACAGACTGAAGTGAGAGATACATAGAATAAGGTCGGTAGCTGGTCATCACCATAGCTAACACAATGCCTATATACGTAACGTATATAGGCATTGCGTTAGCTACAATCACCAAGCCAACTCTGTTAGTATTATCTGCAGAGAACCCAATAAGGAGTCACTGTACATTAAAGAGTCATTGGCCATTCAGAACCAGCATGCCACTGATTCTCTGAATAACATGCAGAGCTCTGTAACCCTGCAGCTATGGTGATGACCAGCTACCGCCTTATTCTATGTATCTCGCACTTCACTCTATGGATGTTACCTGAGCTGTATGTTGGCACTTGTTGTCCTAAATTGTTGTAAATATGATCCTGATGATGTCTAATGAAAAGACGAAACGTTGAATTGAATATGAACTTTTTTATTTGTGCGGCGATTGTCCGGTTTTTAGCAATGTACAAGTGACTGAGCAGGACGTCCTGACCCTCTGTCTAGAACAGTGTCTGTATCTCTAAAGAATTGATCAAGATAACTGTTTGTCTGTTCTCTTTTCAACTTCACTGAATCAGCATGACAGCAAAATCTCACCAAACTAGGATGCAAGTGAATTTTTTTTTGTATTTTATCCATAAGACATATAGCATCAAATTAATTCTTACTATGTTCAAGCTCTGTCCATAGCATATCAGAAAAATATTTTTGTTTGATAATATGGTCATTCACAACAATGTTTGAAACAAAAATAGAAAAAGGTGCATGAAATCATCAAAACTGTTTCATGAAACTTGTAGATATAGCCTGAATGTTTGTTATGAAAACTTCATGAAGCCAGTACTAGTAATCCTGTTCCCTAGTCAATAAACAACGCAGTTATCGTCACATGAAGTGTGAGTGCATTTTTGGCACACCATGTATTTTTGTCTTTGTCCTGGCTTTGTGGACTTACCACACCTCAAGCTGAACGTGGACTCCATTCACTACCAGAACTTTAGTTACAACACCAACAGCTGGAAAACATAGAAAAATAAAACAAGAGCAACGCAGAGCGTTGAAATGCGCCCACGAATGCACTGCAAATGGTGTGCTTTTAGGGTTATTTATTTGTATCATGAAAATGGTCACTAGATGGTGCAAAAACATACAATCCATCCAAAAACAGGAACATGCCATATTTCATAAAAATCTGTCAAGGAACTTCAGAGAAACAGAATAAAATGAAATTGCCACTAGTGGGCACAGTGTCCATTCGATCCGCCTGAAAGTCGTCGTCGTCTGTTGTTATCTTCATATAAATACACTTACTAAATTTAGTAATTAAATCAGTTTTTGGCCACAATAAGATTAAAAACCGGACAATCGCCGCACAAATAAAAAAGTTCATGTTCAATTCAACGTTTCGTCTTTTCATTAGACATCATCAGGATCATATTTACAACAATTTAGGACAACAAGTGCCAACATACAGCTCAGGTAACATCCATAGAGTGAAGTGAGAGATACATAGAATAAGGTCGGTAGCTGGTCATCACCATAGCTGCAGGGTTACAGAACTCTGCATGTTATTCAGAGAATCAGTGGCATGCTGGTTCTGAATGGCCAATGACTCTTTAATGTACAGTAACTCCTTATTGAGTTCTCTGCAGATAATACTAACAGAGTTGGCTTGGTGATTGTAGCTAATACAATGCCTATATACGTTACTTTTCTCTTAGGTGTGATGTTCTTTCAACCTGTCACAGAGGCGTCTCTGTGTGAGTCCATATAGAATTCCTTACAGTTGTCACATTCAACCTTATACACGACATTGGTCTTGTTCTTGTTACCTGAGCTGTATGTTGGCACTTGTTGTCCAAAATTGTTGTAAATATGGTATTGATGATGTCTAATGAAAAGACGAAACGTTGAATTGAACATGAACTTTTTTATTTGTGCGGCGATTGTCCGGTTTTTAAATTTAGTAAAGATCCTGCAGTGGGTTTAGGAGATACAACTATGGGCGCAAAACAAAACTACCACTATGAGGCGCCACAGTAGTCAGTCACCATCGTCAAAGGTCGTCTTCACACTGAGAACA
This sequence comes from Phoronis australis, assembly GCA_002633005.1. Taxonomy (NCBI): domain Eukaryota; kingdom Metazoa; phylum Phoronida; family Phoronidae; genus Phoronis; species Phoronis australis. The sequence goes on along the minus strand of NMRA01000221.1, from coordinate 116,197 downwards.
TATATGACAATTTTCAAATGATTTGGTTGATATAGGGGTGGATGCCAAAAACAAGATTTGAAAACAGCAAAAATGGCCACTAGGTGGTGCAAAATACCTCTATTCCATAGAAAAACAGGAAGATAGCATCATCACACCAATAGATGCCTATATTTAAAATTTTATCAAAATCTGTTGAGGACCTTTGAAGATACTGAGTTAAACGTAAAAAACTAAAATTGCCACTAGGGGGCACAGCAGTAGTCAGATCTGTCCGAAAGTCGTCATCATCCGTAGTCAACATCATATCAATACACTTGCTAAATTAAGTAGAGATCCTCCGAACGGTTTAGGAGATAGAGCCATAGGCGCAACAAAAACATAACTGCCACTAGGAGACGCCGGATTACTCGAAATCGTTGGAAATTCATCGTCAACCATCCTCTTTACAGTAAGCACATACATGCCAATTTTCACAATCATCCTTTGAGTGATTTGGTTGATAGAGAGGTGGACGCAAAAACAGTAAAAATGGCCACTAGGTGGCGCAAACTATGTCGAATCCATCCGAAAACGAGCAGGATAGCGTCATCTCACTAATAGGTGCCTACATACCAAATTTCATGAATATCCGTTCAGGACTTTTGAAGCTACAAAGGTAAGCATAAAAATCTAAAATTGCCACTAGGGGGCACACCGATAGTCGGATCCGTTCGAAAGTTCGCTCATGCCGTCCCATTTATAAATGGAACATATGTGTCAAATTTCATGAACATATGTCAAAGGGTTTTGGAGATAGAGCAGCGGATGCCGGACGCCGGACGGACGCCGCCCGGACGGACGGATGGAGATGACGGCATAATGCGTCCATATATAAATATGTGGGCGCATAATTATACAAATGAGATAATCATGGACAGCATGCATTTCCACATTCAGGGCTTGGAATGACCACTGACAAAAAGAGGAAAATTTTCTAGGTGGTGTATCATTCCTCACAGAATTAGGCTTCAGATAGAAATACATGTATTTTATGTGTGTTGTAAAATGTAACTGATATAAAAATTTTTGCATGATTAAAGTCAAAGTAATGATAAAAAAGAGATAAAAAAGAAGAAATTCCCTTAAAAGAGAAAAATTCCAAGATCTACACATCCTACATGTATCAACAGAAAAAGCATGAGTAACCAGAACGGCAATGGGAACTTTGCACGAAATGGCAAAGAAAGTAGCTCCAACCAAACACAAGAGCTGAACATGCCTTCATAACAGTTCACGAAGAAAAACCAATGAGCAGCAGCACAGAAAACATATGAGGCCGTCCCGAATTTCACTGTATTAACTCACAACGCTGTAAGCATTCGTCAGGCACATTTGGTGCCTTGTTTTTGTGCCACTGGAGTTTCACATATTATTTGTTGTAGTCTAATTCTTTACAAGTTTTCTCGGTTGCATTACTCTATTCGTCCTTCCAATGCCAACAAAGTATTACTGCTATGCTGTGGGGTAAAACTCCGACGTGAAAAAGTTTGACAAACTGGACAAATACCCATGGATGCGTGACCTGAAATTCTTTGCCTACTCGGCATCAATGAGAGACACGAAAATGTGTCTGATTTCCAAAACTAGGTCACACGCTTTCTTGTCTCCATGACAAAGGAAAGTTTTATCAATATGAAATCCAATTAAGCATTTCTAGATATGATAATCTAAATTTAGCCAAATTTTGACATTTTCAGGGTCTTACATCACTAAACAATTTTTTTTTTAAGTATTTGCAGTAAAGCAGTAAGCAATGCTTTGTCAAGGCTGCATTTATGCAGCAACTTTGACGATTTGCACAGAAATAAAACCTAAGTTACATTTCTTCATTATCTTCCCGTAATTTCCATAGATAAAAGTATCGAAAGAATCACCTCACGCCCCGAGTTTACAGCGAACACCAGTTTGTGTTAATGTAATGATTTCTGGACTGCTTCTCTGGTCCCAACGAAATTAAATGGACCTCAAAAACTTTGGAAGTTGGGTCCAATACCAGTTATTTTTACAAGCTACCTCAGCTGAAATTGTTTACCAATTGTACTCAGCATGGATGGATTGAACTGCTTTCCCTCTAAACATCTCATTAACGAAGTCTTGCCAACTGCCTGTTCACCCAGAAGTAACACTTTGTAGCTGACATCATGGCTAAAAAACAGACAAAACCAATCCAATAAATAAAAGCACTGCAAAGAATTTGATACAAATACCAATTTTAGAAGTTTTTAAAAAAACTTCTCCAGGTACCATATGGTCAATCATTTCTGAGAATTTATGTTCCAAAGTTAGCCAAATTTGACATTTTTGCATGGTCTTACATAACCTTTAAGTTATAAAAAATACCATTTTTATAAACCAATAGCATTTTCAAACTGTTAGTAAGAAATTTGTGATAGCCATTGGAATGTCAGAGCTCTGAGACTTCACCACGAGGAATCGCAGGGTAACATTAGTCAACTATCACAGATTTATATGGAATTGAACAAAATATAGCACAAATTCTATTAAGGCTTACAAAATAATGGTTACTTCTAAAGTTTAACCAACAATATCAAACCATTTCAGCTTACCCGTTTCTTTCTGTCATGGTCTCTCACTATAGCAACGTGATAGACACAATGATTTGTTCAGAGCTGTTAAACGTGCTGAGAATGCAGGTTCATGATGCCTAGTGCGCTGGACTTGTACTGTATACTGTGCTACAGACTAGAAATCCAACAGGCCACAGATGGCAGTACAGTGAGCCACTGAAATTGCAAGGGTATAGTATCTATCTGGGTACAATGTTGTTCACATTACAACACACAAGATTACACAGATCATGACATGGCCAGCTTAATATAATCTCACAAAGACTGACTGCTAGCATTTACCACTGCCTATCTCAATAACATACCAACAATAAATCTCGAGTATTTATCTATTTATTTATTATTGTGATATTTTAAATGAGGGTGGCCTCTTCAGTGATAGCACTGCTTTCCAAGAGGGCCCTCAACAAGTAAAACGGTAATACAATACAATGAAGTAATAAAACAACAATGGAATATACGTAACAAAGATACAATTAAAACAGGTTGAGAATTAAGACAATAACTAAATGATGAATAATGGTAAAAAATTAACTAAGACAGATGAAATAAATTAAGAGATGACTCTAGACAGTGAGAGTATTTACGACAATGAAAAAATGACGTGATTTTATTTTGAATCAGCCAGTCATGGATAAGGGCTAGCTCATCGTATAGAGAAGTTTCGAGTTCTTTTACTGATCCAGCTGTGGACATAATTGCAGTGTTATCAGCGTATAAAACTGGGACACTGTTGTGAAGAACAGCAGGGAGGTCGTTAACAAAAATAGTGAATAATAAAGGGCCCAAAATGGAACCCTGAGGTACCCTCGTGATTACGGTTGAGTAGTCTGAAAGTATACCACCGTATTTGGTGGCCTGTTTACGGTCGTATAAGTAGTTTCTAAACCAAAAGAGTTCATTATCATTAACTCCATAAGACTCTAGTTTCTGCAATAGGATACCATGGTCCACAGTGTCAAAGGCTTTCTTAAGGTCAACAAAGACAGCACCAGTAAGCCTCCCCTGATCCATATTATTAAAGATAAACTCAGTAGCATGAATGTTTGTAGTAAGAGTGGAATGCAAGGGGCGGAAACCAGACTGTGCTGCCGAGAGAAGGGAATTTTACTCCAGGAACTGGTGAAGCTGCTTTTGAACACACCTTTCAAGAATTTTGGACACTGCAGGGAGGACCGATATTGGTCTATAATTTTCGCAACTTGACTTTTCACCATCTTTAAAAACAGGAGTAACAACTGCCATCTTCCATTCTCTAGGAAGATGGCAGTTGTTACTCCTGTTTATAAAGTATGTCCTCAGTACTCACAGCCACCACTCGACAGTAACTACAGTCCATTATCATTACACAACCACTGATACTCCTGTCCCCTGATTGGCTAAAATACAGTTGGATACCTTCCTTTGCAAGCTCATGTCGACTGACTGGACGTGAAATATATCTTTTCATGTATACCCTTCCCATTGTCAAATGTCGTTATCAGTAACCTGACTAATTACAGGTTGTACAACCAAAAGAGAGCAGATCATGGCAGTAGGAGAGATGGAAAAATCAGAGGAAAGAAGCAACAGTGGCTACGTAATATAAAAAATAATATAGGCCGACACTTGCGGCATATAAAGCCAAATTATCTGTAGTTGGTCCACCAACCCTCTGCTACAAGGTAGGGTTGGTGTTGCTCCAGTGCATTTTGCCAACTGATTGTTACCGCCACGAGCCGGAGTTAGAATATACTGAAATCCAGAAAGCCAAACAAATTCTGAATTACCTGTCAATGAATTTTGATCTGTTTGACACTCTTTTATTTGATTAAACTCTATCCAATCCTACTACAAGTGCAATTTAGTTAGCCATATAATTAAAACCGTCTGTTGACAGCGATGTCTTCCTTTGGTTAGCTGACCTTGGAGATTGTTAATAGCAGATTGAATGTTGTCCAGTTGCTTGATCAACTTGGACTCCTATAGGCCCTTTCGTACTAACTTAAGCCCAGTATAAGCGGTGGTATAAACTGCAAAGTCAGTTGAACCGATCATACCAGCTTCAAAAGTTAACCACATCACAGTAAACGGAAGGTGATGCTGTCGTCATCAAAGTTATTGCAAGATAGCGTCGACCCACAAGGTAACGTTCAAGGTAGACTAAGAAAAGGCAGTTTTTTCGTCTTGTGTGCAATAAGATCTTTTTAATACGGTAATCTTGAGAGCAGTTATGGGTAATTTACATAAACCTTTATTCCAATTAGACTAGTGATTATTTGAACAAAATATTAGCAAAATTAGTGACGACACTGACATTTAATTGTTGACGGTAGCAGTGACTCCTGCCTTTGATGATAAATTTTGGCGAGACCGAAGTTGACCATTCATGTTACGCACCCGCGCAGTGGAATGATTATCCCAACTGACTGATCAGCCAGCCGTGCCATTATCAAATTGATGGTGACAAATCAATGTTTACATAGTCTAATTCTCTTAATGTCTGCTTTCATCTGATAAGCTCACGTAATCCATCATTTATGTTGTAAACAGTGTGCCTGAAGCTAACTGATATTAAAATAACATTTGCAAATGACTTTCAACAAATGTCGTGGAGCAGATGTGTTTTGTATGAAATACTTTCACCAAAAAAACTTCAAATGGAGAAAAGGGATGGACTTTCAGAGAAATTACACTTAACTTTCACCTGTTGATTCCTTTGTGTGACTGTAAACTCTGACCAGTTTAACCACAGTATTGTGTACCAAAACAAAACGCTTGCTTGACAAGTTTAATCGAATACGATTCTAGATTATAGATCGTGATAGTGGAAATGTCTTGATTTTTACACTCCAGGAGAATGGTATGTAATGACCACACCGCCGTGTCGACACTCCGCGGTTAAATCCACCTATTCACTGCACTTTTATCTTCGACTCAGGATCGCAACTAGACACGTCAATGTTACTGTTAGTAAAGGGCCTTAAAATATGACTGTCTGTATGACATCTCTTTATAACATAACTGTTAACAGGCCAGCTAATTGATTCTCTATAGTGCCATTTACACTTACAAAGTTGACACGGATCAGCTGACATGGAACTACCGTATTCGCCGTAATAACCGCCCATGCCCCTATAAGCGCCCCCCACGCGTTTTCAGACTTTGCTGAAATAAGCGCCCAGTCCATGAACGTGTACATGCGAACAATGACGTACCTACAGTCCTAAAACTCCGCTACAGCAACGTCTTCAATTTATCAAAAAAATTTTGCACGGGTCTTCTAGACCACCAGCGGCACTGCTACGTTTGTATTTAGCCGTGACTTTACACTTCAAAGTAACGCAGCGCTTCAAAAAGAATGCAACAGCGTAGCTACGCTCTCGCGACGACCGCGTACCACTATGGTCTGACCTTTCAGTAGACACATCGACTGCCTCATGAATAAAAATAACTCGGTGTTAAACGCACGTGGCCAGGAAGCGCGCGCTACATCCATGAACCTGTCATCAAAGACATTAGTCGGGAACTATCCATTCATGAAACGGGTAGCATAGCATCGATAAGAAATTAATATTGGCACTAATTTCCGACAATTTCTAATACTATAAAACATGTTTGCGTTATTTTTGAGATGGATTGTTTGATTAACCATAATTGGTGTTTTTAAGCCGAATATCTGATAAAATGACAACTGACGGTGAATGCTTACACACCCTTACACCGAAAAATAACTGTCAGATAGTTAAGTACGCATCCAGCTACACGGCGACTAATATTGGCCTTACCGAGATAAATGTCGAAAGTTTTTAGCACGAGACCGGCAAGTGCTGAATGAAACGTGCTCTGGTTTCAGCCTACTGTTTGTGCAAATTTCTTTAGACACATCTAGCTAGTTAGATTGCTAGTTAGATTGCGTGGCTCTGGCCAAAAGACTGTCTCTGCTTTGGCAAATGAACTCTGGTGACACGCACGCGCTCGCTTACTCGCAGACGAACTTCAAAACAAACGTCACGTGACAACAACATCTGTGTTTGTCCGGACATTTTTCTCGCAGTGTTGCCGATCATACATGTAGATGGCACGGTGTTACACAGATTTGTACTTAAACCTGCCGTTAATCCAGACTCCACGGGAACTTAAAAAATCTTGGAGACGCTACTTATAAACTTAATGAGGATTTCAGGTAATTTGCTTGAGTCAAAACTTTTATTCAAGCATTGAAGTCGCCATATCGAAGACGGCGATTTCGAGGCAGACAGTCAGCAAGTTTTGCCCTGGGATATCAGCACAATTTTCTGTAACATGATCGTAATTTAGCAGCAAAGTTTGATAGCAATGCACCACAGTTTTGTTAAAAGCCTTTCATAGATTACATGTACGTCACAGAGCGTAAATTTGATGAATCTTAGCTTCCGATTTCACCAGTTTCGGAGACCGGGTTTCAACCGCCATGGGTTATAATAAACGCCCCCCCTGAACCGAACTTTTCTAAGCGCCCTGGGCGGTTATTACGGCTAATATGGTAGTTGTTCCAGTGTGTAAACGGACTGACACGGAGCAAATTGACACCGCGGTGACAAATTTTTGCCACATGTTTGTGAGGTAGAGCAATTTGTGCCCGAACATCTTGCGCCGTGTCAGTTATAAGTCTAAACGCGAAACTGGAGCAAGGCGGAAAGGATCATCTCTATTGCGCTTGCTGAATGACCTACATACGGGTTCTTTGTCTCTGCAACTCTCCTGCGCATGTGTGATCCAGTCTCTCCAGCCTGCAATTTCCGTCTTGCCACGGTTAGTGAGTTGTGTGTGTAAACGGCCGCTTGACACGGGTCAATTTGCTACGTGTCAGTTGCGCTGGGCCAAAAGTTGATGTCTAAATAGGACTTATTTTGTTGGATGGGAATGGGGTAACTACAGTTTGCAAATTTAATTAGGGTTAGTATTATGTTAAGAATTGGAAATGAGATTGTCACTAGTCCGTCTGATGTTTGTACATACATAATGAGTTTTATGTTAACATCGCCTCCAAAATTGGTGGTGCTGTTGATCTCACACACACAAACGATTCTTTTGTTAGCAAGTGGATCGACCACAATGCGAACCATCCTAGTATTCAGGTTATTAAAACTAAAATGAAGAGTGGAAACTTTTCCTTTAGGCATACTACTCCAACTGAAGTGGAAAAAGTTATCGAATGTCTCGTTTCTAAGAAGTCCACTGGTAGTGATCATATTGCAGTTAAGTTGCTCAAAGCAGTTGCAAAATTTGTGAGTCATTATGTAGCTATCATTTTTAATCAGAGCATTGACACTGGTAAATTTCCGGACATGGCTAAACTTCCTGAAGTAGTGCCAGTTCTTAAAAAGGACGACAGATTGAAGATGGAAAATTACAGACCAGTGAGTATACTGTCAGCTCTCTCCAAGATTTGTGAGAGACTCATGTTGTTACAGATAAACCAGTTTTTATATATTATATTAGATCCGCGGATTGCTGCCTATAGGAGTGGATATAGCTGGCCATTAGTTTTACTACGTCTGGTTGAAGAATGGAAGTTGGCTGTTGAACAAAATCAGTGTGCTGGAGCAGTGCTCATGGATCTGAGCAAAGCGTTCGGCTGCCTCCCACACCAACTCATGATCGCAAAATTAAGAGCGGATGGTGTGAGTGAACAGACAAGTGCCATTTTATGGTCCTATCTGTCAGGAAGGAAACAGCGTGTTAGGATTGGTGAAGTGTCTAGTGATTGGCTAGATATAGTCAAGGGAGTGCTACAGGGTTCCATCATGGGTCCAGTTCTGTTCAATATTTTTGTGAATGATATCAGTGTCTTATTTACTGAGGCACAGTTGTATAATTGTGCTGATGATAACACTCTCTCAGCAAGTGCTCGCACAAGGGATGAAGTCTCTGCCATACTGACATCCGAGTCTTCAAAAGCAATTACCCGGTTCATGCAAAATATGATGCATGCAAATCCATCAAAATTCCATTCTATATTTCTTCACGACTCCAAGAACATATCCAGGGCTGTTGTCGAGGTTGAAGGAGCCAAAATCACCAGTGAGGTGGACGTTAAATTACTTGGTGTGCGTCTGGCTAGGATTCTAGACTTTAGTTGCTGGATGATGATATTTCAATGTTTCAATTTATCCCAGTTTCTCTACCGTGCTTTAATTTGGCATTTTTATGGCCAAGTCAATACACATAAGATTGAACAAGTTCAATGCAATGTAAGGCTCTGCGTTTTGTATTTGATGATTTCTCTAGCTCATATGAAACACTATTACTGAGAGCTAATCTGCCTACTCTTGAGCTTGGTAGACAGAGAATGATTCTGAAAGAGGCATTCAAAATTTTGAACCACTTGTCACCCCCATTTTTGTGGGACCTTCTTACAATTCGTAGGACCCCATATATCTTGAGATCATCCAATAGGACAAACATACTTCAATGCAGAACTACTCTGTATGGTCTACTATGTTTCAGAGCCTATGGCTCTAATTTGTGGAATTCATTATCAGAAGAGGCGAGATCGTGCAGACTTTTACACAGCATGCAAACGCATGGACTGAGCCTCCCTGTAAGTGCAGTATCTGGGATTTTATGAACCAAACATTGTCTTCTTTCCTATGGTGCTAATTGCTCAACTTTGTTAACCTTGTAAATAGTATTCTAAATTTTGTTTTAATTTCACATATATTTTTATTTATTTTATTTATTTTATAACTTATGTATTTATTTGTCGGTGTACTAGCCAATGGCTAATGTTTTCTCGTTGTTTCACTAACCGACTATTAATAAAATAACTTGACTTGATTTGGTTTGGCTTGAATTTTTACTTTTACTAGTCCATCATCGGTATGAGTTTGCACTGAAAGTTAGTGCAATCGCCAATGCCAATGGCAATGACAATTTCTTGAACTTGAACTAAAGTCGGGAGGACAATCGAAGAGTAGGTCATGGTACTCCAAATCTGCCTTTGTGTAAAACCCACGTCAGTAAATTACCCAATTTCAGACTTCAAACTTAACTATAAGACAATTGTGTGTTATAAATCATTACCTTAGACTTTATTTGTAAGTTTGTAATCTTTTTGTCTCGAATTATCGCTGATAAATCATTTTTTGTAAGCTTTTTTTAGTGCACGATTTTCCGCCATGCGATCAACTTTCAAAAAGTGCCTCTTGTTCCTCCTGTCCAAAACAGCACTATACTCTCGAATAGAAACATGAAATTTGGATGGACAGGATATAGTTTAGATGCGTGCACATCTCCTCAAGTTGTTTTCTCGAAGTCAAGGCCAAGTTTTCATGGCGAGTTTTCGATCGTCCAGAAGGCCTAATTTTGATCGGTCGGGAGATTGATGTTTTTGCAGTTGTGCAATATGCCCCTCACCCTGATTTTAGATGAAGAATTCATCACTCTTTTAATTGGTATAATTATTTCTTTTTCATAAATTCTGTCAAACTGCTGCGCATTGGCACTTTTCAAACAGCAGTCGTTAGTTCACTAAGTCGCCACACATCAGCGCCACGAGCGGCTACGTTGAAGTTCAATGGCAGCGCAACTTCACAGTTCGAAATAAAGTTGTTACAAAGAGGTTTTGTTGCGTAAATGATGAAATCCTTCATGTTAAGAGTGATTTGTTTTCCCAAATGGTCTTTTGTCTACTTTCTGATGTTTTTTTGCTATGATACGATCTAATAGTACATGGGTGGCACCCAGCACTGAAAAAGAGTGGGCGGGGGAGCTATAGCCTTTCCCAGCGACCCCAGCCCCTTGTCAGGCCATGATGAGTTGCCCATGTAGTAGTATTCAAGGGCAGATCTAGGATTTTTAGATAGGAGGGGGGAACAGGGTTAAGCAGGATTTTACCCGTAAGATATTTGCACCATCAAACTGCCAAATGAAATCTGGTAGTTTTAGTGGGGGGGGGCACGGGCTGGCCCCCTTGCCCCTCCCCAAATCCACCAATGTTGTCTTGTTTTCATCAAACATGAGGTTATGATGCGGAATGAGCCTGTTCCATATGATAACAACACATTTAAACAGCAATATCTCTGTAGAAATCGATCCAAATTTTATATAATACACACCACGTTTGTCTCAATGAGATGATTTTTTTTACATGTATATTCTTTTATTTTTTACGAAATTATGTAAAAAGGCAGATATTTTACGCATAATCGTCGCGTTTCAACGGCCATTTTCTCAGAAACCGCTCACCCAATTTTTCTGATTTTTGCACTATTTCATTTCTCACACCAAGGGCAAGGCCTTTTCAAAAATGTATGACACTTGGCCTGACTTGGGTATTGCAAAAAAATTAAAAAATTACGTTGTCCTCCCTAACTAAAGAATCGAAACCGAAAATAATGAATGGAAATTTCGTTATTTTATTTTGTGGGCCAATGTTTCACTATTAATCTACGGTATCAATATTTACTTACCTTCTCTCGTTAGAAAAACGCCTTATCACTGGCAAGTTGAGAACGGACAGTTGACAAGTAGTGGACAATTTGACAAACGACACCCGCTACCGGAAGCATTTAAACAACTGTATTTCCGACTTCACGGACTTCTGTTAAATCGTAAGCGTGATTGGTCAACTTCACAGGTGTCGTTTCATTTACTTGTTGTTTTTAATTCAACAAAATAAGTATATCATTAATTATGTCATGCTTTATGATCATAAAGGTATCCTGTGACACCAACAGACTACATAGGGTGCTAGAAATTTACTACGAAAACGAATTTCTGTGTTTTTGAAATTGGGACAAATGTTGACCTAGTTTTGCACCAATGACAGGTTCGTTAACATAGTCGCTTTTGTAATGTGAAAGACTGAAAACTTTGACATGTGTTTGTGATTGTTTTCGCACTAATCTTTTACGACCCCCATCTCATTGAAACAGTTGTTGTTAGCGGACTGGGTGTCATCATTGTCTATTTGGTAAGTTATATTCATTTCAGGTCTTGTACGTATGTTTACTAAAGAAAAGCCAACCTCTGACCCGTGGACCTAGCTAGGAATCTCTAGTCTTAGCCAGCCAGCCAGCTGTCTATCGTCGAAATACAACTAGGAACTAGGTACCACCGTGTGTATTTCTTCTTTAGACTCCGAAATTGCACACAGAGTAGTTCTGCTGTGAAACTTGTATCAACATGTAAAGCTAAAGACCGGACGAGGTACATGCAAATTCTGGGAATCAACCGACACTCACCTTGTGAGTCACAACTGTTTAAGTCAGTGAAAAAACAATGCAATAAACGTCATTTTCTTGCATTGTCTCTCCGTCTTCTCTAAGAATGAAAAGTATGGTAATTGTTTACAATATGACGACATTGACTTAAACATATGGTTTTGGTATCGTTCCATTCCTTGCAACGTTATCTTTCCAAAAATACACAGAAATTTTTCCTACCCTGTTCCCTTAGAATTTTATTGTGAAATTTCTGCTTGCACTATTTCCCGTTACGTTGTAGTAACACCGCCATGTTGAATGGAAGGAGCCACCTGGCAGTCAAAAACTGAACTAATCTACCGACTTCGGCAGATCGATGCTTTTATTAAGGTCAAATTGACCAAGACCCGTACATCCCCTGCATGAGTTATGTTCCCAAGGGTTCAAATTCGTTCCTATGGTGACCTCGGGTATGCATCTAGCTCTGCTGGCAAGAATCTGCAAAAAAGCGGAGGTTGTTTTTGAGGTCCAAATTGGTACGTGAAAAGGGTATCACTTCAAACAATTTCATGGAAAAATGGTCGAAGGGTCACAATTTTTAAAAAAATACAAAAGGTGAAATGCTCCTCCACATTATTTCAGGACAACTTTAGCGGAAATCTCGCGTGGGCAAACCATTCAGAATAGAGGATGCTGCTTTATTCATTAACAACGGGTGTCGCTGTAATCTTGAGTTGAGCTAACATGGCGGCGTCAATGGAAAAATAGTGCGAAGAGAAATTTGACGATAAAATACGGAGAAAACGCGGTAGGGGGTACATTCATATATTTTTGGAAAGATAACGTTGCGCCGAATCGAATGATACCAAAATCAAGTGTGTAGGTCAATGTCGTCATATTGTAAACAATTACCAAAAGTATGTCGTCATTTTTAAAACAGTATGCTCGTGTCACGCGCACGCGCCATTTCCTAAATTTTTGCGACATCTCTCGGGAGATGATGATAGCTTGGCAGCAGCAAAATTTCTTCTGAAATTCGTTTTTTCGGTATGAAAATTTAAAAAAACTTATAATGAAGTGAAACTTGTTCTATAATTTGTTGTGACGTGTACACAACCTTGTGACAGAACAACAGTTGATTGAAGAATTGGCGAAAAAAAGAAACTGGCCAATAGGTGACGCAATATTTCATGGCGCCAAAAGCCGTCGCTATAGATTGCTCTACAATTTTAGCTGCAGAATAACGGTAGAACGCCATTTTTCCAACACCGTTAAATAGTTTATTTTACTTAAGGAAGACTGCAAAATTTTAATGATACTAATTTTGTACCAGATTTTATCTTACCACTTTTTTACCGGCATGATAATTTGTTGTGCCGTGAACACAACCTCGTGAAAGAACAACAATTGATAGCAGAATCGGCGAAAAAAAGGAAACTGGCCAATAGGTGACGCAATATTTCATGGCGCCAAAAGCCGTCGCTATAGATTGCTCTACAGCTTAAGCACCAGAATAACAGTGGAACGCCATTTTTTCCAACACCGTTAAATAATTTATTTTACTTAAGGAAGACAGCAGATTTTAATGACACTAATTTTGTGCCAGATTTTATCTTACTACTTTTTTACCCACATCGGTGCAAAGCTGTATATTTAGTATACAGCTTTGTACCAAGACTAGGAATCTCTTGTGTGTTAGCTCTGGATCTGATGATAATCTGTCAGATAGACCTAGACAGTGACCACCTTCTCTTGTTAGCCCCAGTAGAGACGGTGAAGCTCCTGTAGGCGTTTAATACTCCGTAAGCTTTCCCACGAATTATGCATCACACTGATTAAAACATCAAAGTCATGATGTTATTAGTACCTTTCCACATTGATGGCCTCTAAGGCTAACCAAAGCCTAAGGCCAAGTGTCCTATGGACAAAACTAAAAGGTACTTATAACCACAGGCATTCTCATCTTCTGACCATCTTCAATCCAATACACTATATATAATTCAAGGTATGACACTCGGGGACTAGGAATTCCACTGGTGCTTCACTTCAGCCTTCCATATCAAACACATAACTTAATAAATTTACACAAGACGGGTTCAACAAACCATGAGCAATTGTTCTTTCTTCTCATAGCATTTACGACGTACAAGGTCTCTCCACAGTTGTAGCTACAGAATAATGGTAGAACGCTGATTTTTCTAACATCGGTAAATAATTTAGGAAGAGTGTAATTTTAATGACACTAATTTCGTATCAGATTTTATTTGACCAATTTTACCCACATTGGTGCAATGCTACATATATTAATGTTTGTGAAAATATGTTGAGGTTTGCTCGAGCTTCTATTGCAGGGTACCAATATGAGGAAGTAACATAAACAGGAAATCAAAGGGACATAAATTCCACTGGATATCTTCCCATGCTACTTTTTGCAAGTGTCACACGCCAGGTTACGCTCTTCACTCAGTCTTGTTGTTGCCTAGCTCACGTGTCGTTTTATTGAAATACCTTGTGGTTATCGTAAGCACTGAAAAAGTTTACGGCGACCAGAACAGTGGAGATAGAATTAGAATTCTTCTCCAAAGTCATATTAATTCCTGCAGATGTACTTCGTCGAGGATATGACAATTTTAAGCGAAAATGTATTTTTGATGAGGTGAAACCCTTTGACGAGTGGATTTGGCCTACTGCCTGCTAAAAATGCACTGTATGAGATTAACAGAGACCGATAGGGAGTGTTGTAGCCTCTATCAAGTTAGCTGTGGGGGCTACATGTTACCTATGTTTGTACTTGTTGATTAGGATAAGTGGAATGAAATTCGAAGGCCCTGGAAAAGTTCGCCTATTTTGCTTGTACCTAATTAACGTGTTACTGGAGTAGTCTGTTTCTACTGTTGTTGTTTTTAGTTGATGCAAGTGTGTTGGTGATGTTGAGAGTGGCTTGGCGAGTGTGAATGGAGGAAATGGGCTGCGACATGTTGCTGAGTGTTGCTGATTGAATTAAGAAAATCTGGAGGTACTAATGGTTTTTATTGTTGTCACCGTCAGCAGGTGTATCTAGTGAACGTATTGCAGTTGGAGATAAAATATCTGGCGCAAACTATTCTGAAATCAACATGCTTTGAGTTGTTCCAGAAGTGCATGGTAGGCGTCCATATTGGATAGCTGTTGTATTCCGTTCTCTAATATAGCATCCTGTCAGGCAACTGATAAGAGGGCTTGTGGATTGAGAATGAGATCCGACCAATCAACTGTCGCTTAGACAGTGCCACTGTCTCAACTGGCCTCAGCAGAAGCCGTAGTCAATAGCCATTCCATACACCGACAGCTTTTTGGCAAATTATGCCTTACACTGATTAACCCACCTAAGTCATAATGCTGTAGTTCATTTTTTAGCATAGGGGGACTCCTTAGATGACATTGATGTCTTAAACTGTTATTAGCTCTAACAAATACTTCCGCAGTCAAACTTTTTTGAACAGCCCTTCATTCACGTGCCTTAACCGGCAACTGGCCATTTTTACATCGCTCGCACCAGGGGATATGATGTCATATTAATTTAATTTACAAAATAACTGTGGTTATCGGAGTGCTATGCGATCGTCACGATTTTTTTCATCAATTCGTCAGTCCATTTTTCTGTTTTCATGGTTCTGACATACAATCAGTTTAAAAGGTCTAAATTGCTGACTAGTGGGTTTATTGCTCTTGCTGATTAGGTTGAATGCTCGACTCGACTCGCACACCAACAGACTTTGACCCTGACAGTGGACTGGATTTGTCTACAGTGTTACCCTCACGTGAAGGGTAAGGCCACATACCAAACCGAACAATCGAGCAAATTTTGTGTCCACCTTGCTGTCTGCCAAATGGTTTGGCAGTTGTTGATTTGATTTTGGAGCGGATCTGATTACTGCTATGCCCCCTAGTGTCAGCCTGTCTCAGTATCTAAAAGTGAAAATCGAATTCGTTAGTTTACTCTCTAAAATCCAAAAATGGCACGGGTATGCATAGCTTGCGACTGTAATTTATTAACGGATACTTCCATTTCTGATGTTTAGCCAGCTGCTAAATAGGAGAGAATGCAGTTTTAAGTGAAATGACATATTTGAGGTTTATGTTCCATTGATAAGAGCTGGGTTGACAATAATTTTCAGAGGGATCTGACTACCCCTATACCACAATATTTACCAAGATCATAAAACTTCACCATGGAATTTGGCTGGTGTGTCCCTGTTTACAACAACTCAGATCTGGCAGTTCATGTGCCACCAAGTCAGGCCCAGTGTATCATTTGGACGCCCACTATCAATAGGAACCTTTCAAGTTTGGACTCACACATTGTAATGATTACTAAGAAGCCGATGGAGACTCACAGTGGTGGCTCTTTTTTCAAAGCGGGAAGACGTATAGAATGTATATGCAAAGTATATACAATGTTGCTATGCTCACACTTGGTTGATAGCATTGGAAAGTCTTGGTCTACACAGTTTTTTATTAAAAATGCTCACTACAGATGGCTGTTTTGTAAACTTAGATGTAAAAACCTTGGTCTATGCATTTTTTTGTAAAAAAATCTGTGTGTTTGGGGGGATTGCTAGGGGTGGGGCAGGCCTTTATCCATGGGTTCCCAATATTCCGACGAGTAATCCCCCACCCCCAGCAATCCCCCCAAACACACAGATTTTTNTACGTTGCATAAAGGCCTGGGTGGGGGGGGGTTATGTTTCGGAATCATGGGCGCCGTCGAATATTAGGAACCCCATTTTGGACACCCTATTTTCAAAATCCTGGATAAAGGCCTGCACCAAGTCTCCCCTTTTTGTTTCAAGGCGGTTGTCAAAACTTCACATAATAATTTTTAGGCAACACTCATTTTCATAGAACTCGGATACACGTTTATATGTCCCCACGTAAAATGTTAGTATTTTAGTATTTTGGTTCTGTATTCAGCATCTGTCTTTCTGCACAATGGGATTTAAGAATCCCTTTACTTTGTTTCATGCACTTATCAACACTCCATGTTGCTTTTGAGTGGTGATGTTGATTAGTTCTCATTCTGTAGTGTAGCAACCTGGAACACTATACACTTTCCTGTTAACCGCAGACTCTCCTGATATTTAAAACCATTGCTGAATTAATAGCTCCTGAAATGAACACTAGCACTCTCCTGAAATGAACTCTAGCACTTTCCTGAAACGAACATTAACACTTTCCAGAAATGAACACTAGCACTTTCCTGAAATGAACACTAGCACTTTCCTGAAATGAGCACTATAAGTACTTTCTAGTTGATCAATGCTATACCTGTGAGTCAAGGTCAGTTTATGTTTCGTATTATCAAAAATCTTTAAATATTTCGAGGCCTTCAACAAGGAATTTCAGACGATTTTTGGTACAAGTTAGACAAGGTTTCTAGCTTTGATGATTAAGCAAATAACGTAATTCAAATTGGATTTGACTAAAAATGTTTTACTATGAGTTTTGAATAGGGCCGTTCCACATTACACAGCGACACTCGAATCTTGCTGTATTTACCCACAATGCTGCAATATCCATCAAACACTTTTACAACCTCATTTTTGTGCCATTGGAGTTCCACATGTACTTTGTTTTTCTTGTGTTCTTTAAGTTTTTTTCTCAGCTGCATTACTCTATTTGTCCTTCCAATGCCATTGAAGTATTATGGCTGTGCTGTGGGCTGCTATTCCAGGAGATAGTTGATGTGTGATGTCTTTAAGTTCTTCCCGACATCATTCAAAGACCAAAAAATGTGGAGCGAGTGGATATAGCTGGTCTGTTGTGTTAATTTGAACCACACAGAATCCTCTTTTTTGTTACCTTTTCAATTCCGGGATTTTGAATGGTTGAAATTGGGAAAATGTAATTTAATACAAAGTTGGTGTTTTAATACATCGTGCCTGTATATAGGAATTAAATTGCTGGATCTGAGTTTGGTAAAGGAGTTGATCAAAGTTCAATTAAGCTGAACTTTTTTGAACGTTATGTACTGAAATGAACCATGATCTTTGATCCGACTTGCAAAACAGCTCCTAGGTCGTATATCCTTGCATTTTCTAAAAATGAGAGCACAAAGTTTTATCACTGCTCCCTGGCAATTAAATGCAAATGACTGCTTCGTTTTTGTGGAAAAAATTCAAACTTTATGAAAACTCGTAAACTCTTATCTAATACCAGTTCCAAACAAATTAAAACGAATAATGTGGTAGAGTCGAGGATTCAACAACCTTAATCCTGTGAGCATGTTATGGATTTGTAGGAGTTTAGTTAATCAATTTTACAATACGATGCAAGGGAGATCCAGGATTTTGAGTGAGGGGGCCCAGGGCAGAGTATATAGCCAGGATATTGCCCGTCAGACATTCGCACCCTTGATCTACCAAATGGAATATGGGAGAATTTAAGGAGGGGGGGGGGCATGGCCCCCTTTGCCCCTTCCCATAAATCCACCACTGCAATGTAGTCTATTTCTCACTTCACATAATTTCCACTGTTTTTTGGTGTTACTTTTAGTTAGCAAAAACGCAGATCCCTGGTTACCATGGGCATGTATATTGGGATGTTAATTACTCTTCCATTGGCACGCCTGTGTTTACTCTCCATCTGACATTAGAAAGTGACATGAAGGGCTCTCATCATGGTTCTGTATTCACTTTCACTCAACAAACACGAATGACTGATACAACAGCGAATGGGACAAAAGTGTTTGCTCAGTGGAAATGAATCAGATCCAAGTGATTATGAATCGTTGCAGCTAGGAAACGAAAATTGGCCGTACAGAAATTAAATACGTTCAGTGAAAATAACAGATTTGTTGGAATTATAATTTTCTTCCAGGTTCCATCGTGTTGTATTAATCTTCTAAACCTCATAATTTTAAGGGAGTTGATGAATGACTTCAAGTGTACCCTTCAATGATAAATCTTGAACCCCGGTGGTCCTCTTAATTTTGTCAGGTTTATTTTGCCAGATTAAACTATAAAATAGTTTGTCTTGTAATTCAACCATGGTGTAGACGTAGACGTAGACGAGAATGTTTTCGGAAGATAGACCAGTATTGGCAGAGCAAATGATTTAATAACAGTTAGTTTGCCAAAGGTGTTAGAGACCCTTTGGACCACCAATTTGTAGAAGTCGTAACTAAAGTTGTTTTTTGTGAATTAATATAAAGGAAGATTATAGCAGGAGAACATGACACGTAATTTACATCTTGTTTCAATGTTTGTCTAAGTAGAACACTGGGGTTATAACACGTGTAGTTTTTGTCTAATTAGAAAACCTACGTGCAGTGCTTTGAACAAAGTGCCAACCTTTCAGGTTGTGTTTTGTTCCAAATCTTTATAATTACATCAGATATTAAACATGTATTCCTATGTAATTATTTATTAGTCTGTTATTTCTTGTAGTAATAAAAGTAGGTATGAAGAAATCTTATGGAATTCCCTATTTAAGGTTTTACTGTACATAATGAAAAAAACTCTGTTGTTTTTGTGCAGGGAAAAAAATTGTGATGTTCTGTCAGAGCTGTTACATAGATGCAGGTTCAGTATCCCTTTCATTGGTTGAAATTCAATAGCTTGGTGGCTTGGGTTTGATTGAAAACATAAATAGGTCACTTTCAGACAAGATCTTAAAGTTTCTCCATATTTGACAGTGAGCATGTGAGTATGTGGGGTTGCTGTGTTGAAAGACAATCAAATGAGATAGCCAGAGTTATTGTAGGAATATAGCGTTGAAACTAGCAGACTGATATTGCAAACTATAAAGCTGAAAGTGTAAAAATCTGATTTTTAAATTTGGCAAGTCTCCCAAGTCGAGCTGTTTTGCTTGCTGAGTGTGTTTAGGCAATAACTTTGATGTGGCCCAAGTTGACTGTGCGTAAAGTTCCATTTATACTTTATCGGGCAAAAGAGCGGTTGTAAACACCATTGACATGGAAGAAGTTGACACCGTGGCAGCCATTTTTGACTCTGGTTTGAGAGGTAGAGCAAGGTGCACTCAATCGGTTGCTCCAATCTCAACTATACATCTAAGCATTAACTGTGGCATGATGGAATGGATCCTTTCTGTTGAAGTCTCATACTTATCCAGTTTTTGATCTAATGTCATGTAAATGCGACTAAAGTGGAGTAATACGCCGCCGTCGTGCCGTAACAACTCCACCATGACGATTGTTTCTCTTATAAAAACGGCTTAAGATGATGGTGCCAACATCTGCTTGTGTCGATGGCAAGACATTAGCTTGTACTCATGGTGAAGAAGTCTTCACTTATAGAATGGGAACAGTAAATTCAAGACTCAAACCTTGGCAACCAATCACTTCAGTGGCTGCCATTTTGCTAGAATAGACCAGTAATCTCCTGAGCATACATTCTTGCACGATCTTGCTTTTCACATAAGAAACTATGTCTACGTATTGCTCTTCTGTTCACCTGTTCAGAGACGGTGGTGAGGTGGGAGAGTTTGACAAACTAGTGTTATATGCATCCGCATTGTCATCAGTCCTTTTCCAGGATTTCGAAAATAGGGTGTCCAAAATGGGGTTCCCAATATTCCAGGGCGTCCATGATTCCGACGCGTAACCCCCCCCACCCCCAGTATTCCCCCCAAACACATATTTTTTACCAAAAAATGCATAGGCCAAGGTTTTTACATCTAATTTTGCAAAACAGCCTTCTGTAGTGAGCATTTTTACTAAAAAAAACTAGACTAAGACTTTTACAATGCTATCAAACAAGTGTGAGCATAGCAACATTGTATATACAAAGTATTATATATACTTTGTATATACATTGTATATTTCTTCCTGCTTTGCAAAAAGCCACCACTGTGAGTCTTCATAAGGCCCGGTCTGAGGGGAGCATCGATGTAAACAATGCAGTTAACTGGACCGTTCATACTGGCTTCGGTAGTTAATGAACATCGAAGTAAATGGTTGTGTGCTGCTGTCGTCATCGAAGTTATCACAAGGTAGCGATGCACGTTAAGATTTTTTTCAATGTTTCAATTTGGAAATATTTACATGTGCTAAGTGACATTAAACTTATTTTTAAATCGATTGGTTATTATTAGAGCAAAATATAAGCAACTATTAGTGACGGCACTACCTTGTAACTGTTGGCGATAACAGTGGCACCTGGCGATAACTTCGATTGGACCGAAGTTAAGCGTTCATACTGCACCGCAGCGTCGATGCTGTGGTCTTAAATCCACCTGTTAACTGCGACGTTAATTGGAGCTGTTAACAGCGATCCAGGACCGGAGTTAAGCGTTCATACTGACCGTAACTCCCCAAACCATCGACGGATCGATGTTGGTATGAAAGGCCCTATAGGTTTCCTAGTAATCATTACAATGTGTGTGTCCAAACTTGAAAGATTCCTATTGATAGTGGGCCTCCAAATGATACATTGGGCGTCCTTGCCAGGGCTCCATGTTAGTGCCAGAGCGTCCATTTGGACGTCCAGGACGTACGCTGCATAAACGCCTGATTGTCGTGTCTCGGTGTTATTTGAAGATGATGTCTTCCTCTTTGTCAGTCAGTTGTGGGTGTCCAATTGAATACACGTGTTAAGTTGTCCTTTTTGCTCAAATCTGATTCGCTTTTAAGTCAACTTGATTTGTATATGATAATTAGTGTTTTTAAAATCTTAAAATGTTGTATTGCAGATCTTGGACCGATTCCGGCAGAGATTTCTGAAGAGGAGATTCGCTCATCAGAAAGAATGCTGTGAACAGGTTGTCTGTCCTCATTGTCTGTTCAGCGACGAGAGGTAAGTTCTCTTGGTCTACTCTACCTGTTCATTGGCTGATGGGAACAGGAACATACAGCAACCATGGGCGACGCACCATGAGGGGGGAGTATTTCAGTGCTGCACCGCCCATGGATGTGGGTGGCGCGCACCATAGCGATCTGGGGGCCTATAGCCCCCTCACTTATTTCAGTGCTGCGCTGCCCATGGTAACAATTCTCACCAATTTAGGATATGATTTAGCGGACAAGTGAAATCTTATACTTTTGAATTTTTTTTCAGATTCATAGCATCAAATAAATGCCTTATGATTTATAGTTTTGTACCTTAGCTACCACCAGACAATGTTTTGAGAAATAAACCGGTCGAGATTGGACAAATCGACGGGTTTGCCTAACCCAGGAATCAAAGACCTTATGCTGTTGTGGTTAATGTTATCGTTTCTAGATAATCGCAACCCCCATAAACACACTGGGGGCGACGATTCTTTCTAATTTTCGAGTTGAAAATTTTTAAAAAGCATATTTGAATCGTTCATGAAAAGTAGACGTTGTTTGGTTTTTGAATTTTTAAAATCGGACAAAACATGTGACTTTTAGCCTGTGAATTTCAACCGAATGTTGCCCGGAGCTGGCGCGTAGTCCCGCCAGTATTCTGTGCCTCATTCATTCTGGGGTATGTGAAACATAATGTACCAAATACAAAACAAGCAGGGAGTGCAGGATTTTGATGTAGCCCAAGTGTACAATTCTTGACATGAGGTAACAATGGGGAAAAAGGAACCTAAATAATGCCAGCCAATATGACACAATGTTAAGAAACGGATACCGGCTCATTTCAGCTGGCCTTTTCTATTTGAAAATTTCGAAACCAAAAACTTGCGCATAACCACAGAAGTTTTTTAAAAAATCCAAGACTAGAACCATATGTTTTTTTCTTTGTCATGAATTCACTGGCCTTTGTTAAAATAAAGCTTGGTCAGCTTCTTGCTCACACTACCAGTGTTAAATGATGCAATGTGCAACATGATTCATTCTAATATCATAGTTCTTGGCCGTCAACAACTCAATCAAATAAAATGATTATCATGTCCATACTGTGTTTAGTAACATTTTTCTTCGAGTCAAATAGGTCGCTGTTGCCACATTCTCTTTCACGCTAACACTTATTTTCTAATATGTTGGTGTCCCAAAACTGAGCTAAATCAATACAAGAGTTAACCACATGAAACCAGTTGCAAAATATTCAATTTTAAACCAAGCGTCATGAGGAACTTCGCCAGACAAATCCTGTGGTGGGATACCCACGCCAGACAAGCCCAAACCTCCGAGGTGTGTTAGATCAACACACCAGAAGCTATTGAAATTAATTGAAACATGTTCAGGGCCACTCCACTCAAGCCACAATTGTTATATGCCAGACAATTGCGGAGACATACTTGGGGAAATACCATTTACGATGAATGAACACAGTACCTTAACAGTGATTCAATGATGGAATCAATCCCATTTCAAATTTCTAAGGCGCGAAGTCTTTGCCAGGCAAATTCAACTGGTTGCTGTAATTTCTACAAGTCACAAACTAAAGCAGTAGATCACATCCTTTTCGAATGCAATAATGTCAAAATATTGTTGGAGAATTAATCAGTTGAGTGTTGTAGGTAAGTAGTTTCCGTTTAATTATTGAAAAAACAATGATTTTTGGCTTGCCCATAAGTAATTAAATTAAAGTTTTCAATTGGATTCTTTTTACATTTAAAATATCTTATGTACGTAACTAAATGTTTCTGTCATTTTCTTACTATATTAGAATGAGAATTTTATTTTCAAAGAATATTGATAACTAATGGTAATTTAGATGAATACCAGGCAACCTGGAGAAACTGGCTAACCTTAACTTTCTCCTAAAAACATCCTAGATCAAGTGTGTGGGTTTGTTGACGAGGGAGGGTGTGTGTGAGTGTGAGTTCGTGCGTGCGGGTGTGTGGTAAAAGTGAGAAGGGCTTGCATTTTTGTCTTACATGTCTTTGTACTAATGTTCTTAACACCACTTATTATAAAATTTCAACTGATTGTTGACAAACTGCCTAACCTCATCCTACTTCCGCTTATTCCCACCCATTACAAAGAAGTACACAACCTAAGTCATGTGTGCCACCTCAGTTACAATATCGATATTTTCCGTGCAATCTAAACATGAAATGTCACAATTGTGTTTAACTTGCTTGCATTACACCTTACTTAATAAAAACCTTCAAGGGTAATGTGACCTGTCGCTAACGGTTCGCGTGCGTGTGCGCCAAAGCCATTCAGCTTCTCCTGGCCATTCGTCAGTCGTGGTTCTACTCATTTTAAACAACCGACTCGACTAGAACAATGCAGTTTTAGTGCTTTGCACAAAGAAACAATCTCAATTCCTGAGACATTTGCTAGTTGCAAGGGGATTCCGCTGAATGTAAATTTAAGGAAAAATAAGAACAGGGTGTTTGAAGTGGCTGTGTTGTAAGATATGGGAATAAAGTCTTGTTCATCAGTTCGACAAAGGCTTATTGTCATCCTTGATGTTACTTAGTGCGGACGCGCAAATACAGAGACTACACCAACATCAACGCTTCTATGCTCATCAGAGAACAAGATTGACGGAGTTCTCCTTACTCTGAACACGTTTTGCCTTTATTGACGAAATTGAGGAATGAGTAAATGATCGCTTTTTAATGTCGATGCTTGTATTATAGTTTTTTTATTACAATAATATTGAGGGTTACTCAGACACCATTTGAACGGCAAACGGAACTATTGCATGAATTCGTTTAGTTCCAGTTACCACCTACTGTATTCACATCGGCTTTCATGAAAAGTTCGTTGAGTAGTCGCGCCCAGTGAGAGCGTGGTGTCACAGTATGGCCCATGCTGCAGCTGTAGCCTGTCTTTGTGCTTTTCAAGATCGTTTACTTTGCTTGACATGTTGTTGAATACCCTGCTCCTCATTTACGCCACGGCTTTAGTTCACTGTCTTGTATAATAGATTTTTGTGCCCTCTCCGAACACACCAGTGACAATACTATTCGTCCAAACTGATCCGTTTATTGCACCTATTCTCGTCATAACTTAATGTAGATACATTTCGTTGCCTATAGTCTATGTTGCCACAAACCTTCATATACATGTACATGTAGGCCTGCAGAGCGTCTTCATCCGGGATAGGTTTTGTTTACATCCATTCAAGCTTTTCCAAAGGAATAGGTTTTCCCGTTTTAACATGCGCTCCGTCTGTTTCAATCTAGTGAGAGAAGTTTTCAAAGGCCAAAATCTATCTCCTCTGCGACAATTGTGAATATGAGTACGAACACATCGTAGGATCTGCAAGTCTTGTTTGGTTCTTTCGAATACCGATGTCAGCCTTTTTTGCACGAATATCGCAAAAATATAACATCACTGTCGGATGCTCGGCAGGCGTGCGTTCAGTAGACGCTAGGACCTACTGTACGCTAGGACCTAGCTAAAATTTAATATAAGTCACGTGTTTTTATTTAAAATACACAGCAATATATCACGTAATCTCGCGAAATTTTGCTTTTTAGCGAGAACCTAGTGTTACTGAACGGGACGCGCACATAATAGCAAGAACAGACGGAACATAGGCCATCATAGGAATGACCAAAATCGTCAATTTTCACGCTCAGTAATGCCATTTGTTGGTTGTTCCTCGACTGTTTGCGTTCTCTCTTACTATAAGACCTGCGTATTTTCTTATTGACAGCCAATGGATGAGATCATCATCGCGAGGCAAGCCTCGGGATTTTGAAACCAATTTCGGCTGGCAACACATGACACGAATCCTACGTTGACACCAAAACCGGTCGAGATTGGACAAATCGACGGGTTTGCCTAACCCAGGAATCAAAGACCTTATGCTGTTGTGGTTAATGTTATCGTTTCTAGATAATCGCAACCCCCATAAACACACTGGGGGCGACAATTCTTTCTAATTTTCGAGTTGAAAATTTTTAAAAAGCATATTTGAATCGTTCATGAAAAGTAGACGTTGTTTGGTTTTTGAATTTTTAAAATCGGACAAGACATGTGACTTTTAGCCTGTGAATTTCAACCGAATGTTGCCCAGAGCTGGCGCGTAGTCCCGCCAGTATTCTTTCTGTGCCTCATTCATTCTGGGGTATGTGAAACATAATGTACCAAATACAAAACAAGCAGTGAGTGCAGGATTTTGATGTAGGCCAAGTGTACAATTCTTGACATGAGGTAACAATGGGGGAAAAGGAATCTAAATAATGTCAGCCAACATGACACAATGTTAAGAAACGGAGACCGGCCCATTTCAGCTGGCCTTTTCTATTTGAAAATTTCGAAACCAAAAACTAGCGCATAACCACAGAAGTTTTTTTAAAAATCCATGAATTCATTGGCCTTTGTTAAAATAAGCCTGGTCAGCTTCTGGCTCACACTACCAGTTTCAAATGATGCAATGTGTAACATGATTCATTCTAATATTATAGTTCTTGGCCGCCAACAACTCAATCAAATAAAATAATTATCATGTCCATACTATGTTTAGTAACATTGTTCTTCGAGTCAAATAGGTCGCTGTTGCCACATTCTCTTTCACGCTAACACTTACTTTCCACGCAGAGCAGATCCAATTGGAAAAGAAAACATTCGCGTCTCTTCTCAAGATATTTTCGGCAAAGATTAATATGCTACTTACTAAAAAAGAAAAAGTAATATAGTTGAACAGCAACTTATCAAAGAAATAAGCTTGTTGGAAAAAAGTCTAAGCCTTGGCAGGGTACTACTGGAACAAAAAAATAATCTACTTGCCGAGCTAAGGCAAAATAAGTTAAGAGGTCTTATGACTAGGTCGAGAGCAAGATGGATTGAAGAAGGTGAAAAGCCTTCCAAATATTTTCTTCACTTGGAAAATAGGCATTACACAAGTAAGTTTATGCCTTTTTGTGGAAATCTGACAATAAAGTCAATAGTGAAGAAGAAGTTATTTAGGAAACCAAAACTTTTTATGAAAATTTATGCAAATATAGACAGTCTAACAATACTGCTTTAGAAACTCTTCTTGATGAGGTTTGTTCCTCCTAACTGAATGAGATAGAAAAAGAAAAATTGTAATGTCTTCTTACATATGAAGAAGTCACACAATGCTTGAAAAGAAATGAAAAACAACAAGAGCCCAGGTTCTGGTGGTTTTTCAGTGGAATTTTTTTGGGCTGACATTGGACATCTCGTTGTTCGCACACTTAATACTGGTTTTGCTGTTGGCCAGTTATCCTCAACACAGAAAGAGGGAGTGATCACCTGCATCTCTAAGGGAGCAGATAAATTAACATTATTTGACCTTACTCAATGTGACATATAATGAGATTTATGGCACTCTGACATAAATCCTATTATTTGGGCAAATACCATTATGAGCCCTTCACGCTTCGTATCCAACTGCTGGTTAATTCCTACCAAGTCCGATGGTTGCGCTGTTTGTTCTTTCTCTCCAGCTTCCTGTTGGCCCAGCCTCAAGCAACAGTACATTCACTCGTAAGTTTTCCTAATTAGACAAGTTTATACCTCTCCCGCCCTCCCTACCCGGGGTACCACAAAATTTCACGTCAACCGTTTTCTACCTTTACCACGCTCCATCCCTTTTGCCGAACAAAATCTGCTGTTGGTTATTGTTGTTTTTACAGCCACTGCTGGTACCTTCTTCAAGCCCGGAGCGTGTTACCGTCAGGCAAGAACCGACGTCATTGGCTAGCGACCAGACCTGTACTTGAGCGTCCATTACTGCAGCTTGCTTCTCTCCACCCCGGTCACAGCTCTCGGCACATACTGAGCCACAACACCACGTTCCTTACAATATCTCTTTTTATCA
>NMRA01000221.1:0-88092 GCA_002633005.1 Phoronis australis | reverse complement strand
CAAGTTTACCAAACCCACCAGTAAAAGTCTTGGATGAATTGAATACGACATTTTTTAGATTTTTATGGCAGGCCCGTAATGATAAAATTAAACAAACCGCGGCCTGTTTAGGACTTGATCAAGTGGGAATTCAAAAGATAAATATGCATACTTTCATCAAAGCTTTAAAACTCGCCGTGGCCCGTAAATATCTTGAAAGCCCTCCAGAGACGCTGTCACACCCTTTTGGGAATGTAGCTTTGTTCAAGATTTCTGGAAGGAATTCGGAAAGCTACTTCAAAAGTGTCGCATTCAGTTTCCCACCAGTCTGTCTTACGATAGTGTTATTCTTAGACTTTACAAGACGCATGATTTTCTTTTTAACGTTTTGCTTCTACTAGCTAAACAGTACATTTACAAGGAGAGATGTTACAAAAATATACCTAATTTTCACAAGTTCGTTACATATACTTATGAGTACTATAATACTGAAAAAATAATTGCATATAAAAACTTTGTATATGACAGCTTCTCTGCGAAATGGGAAAATTTTATTGTTCATGTTAACTACATGTAAAGATATCTACTTTAAACGAGATACGAGAATGGTCTTCCTGAGGTGTGCAAGCGTGAATGAATGGTGTACTTATTTCTTTGTTTTTTGTAATTGTTTCTAAATGATAATAAATACCTAAAAAATCAATATGCATATATATAACTTCAGGTGCTGGCACCATGGGGCTGCTGTTTTTCTTCAGCTTTAGCAAGTGACAAAACTCTTCACTTGACTTGAGGTTTCCCGGCAATCAATTCATAGCACTATTGTAATAACTTAAAGAACAATAAAGCACACTGATATCCTCGACGCTTAGGTGCTCAGGGGACAGATTTTGGAAATAATCGTGCTCACTGCCACTTATGTTGAATGGTGTTGGGAGCTCATAATCTTGATGGACCTGGGAACAAAGACCCTACGAAAAAGCAATACGACTGATTCTGGTGGGATAATTTTCATAAAAAGTAAATGGTACTTTGCTGTAGCTTTGGCTCTTAATTTTTATTAGTTCTGTGTTTGTCTTGTTTCTTCAATCCTACATGTACATGTATGTAATAGAGTGCTAGCAGTGGAAGAAAGGGCCATGTTTGTTCATTCATTCAGTGTTTCAATCAGGAAATCCGATAGGCCTCGAACTAACAAACTGCTGAGTGGTCCGAGGGCAGAATGGTGAACGTTAGCCAATACTCTTATCCACCTGACGTCACACATACATGTATGCTGGAGCTCCCCGGTGGAGGTTATGAGACTTCGCACTGGTAGCCTGCCCTTGTAGAGCCTGCAGTTTGTTGACACAACTGGTAACTCGACTAGGGATGATGCATCATTTCTATCAAAGATACTCTATACCGATATGTTTGTTTGTATGCCAGGCCACAGACAGTGCACAATTCATCCGTTTGATAAATAATCAATTTTGTCAATATTCAATCAGAGTGACACACATCAAAAACACCAATAATGAAAAGCCCCGTTTATTGTTACCTCTAAAACGTAATGTTTTGTCGCTTTGAATTTTTGTTCACCTATTTTTGCACTTCAATGCTACACAGTACACAAGCGGCCAGCTTATTTGGTTCATCATCAAAATGGCGGACGATTCCCCTCATCGTAAACCACGTGACTTCAACTCCCTTATAATCATCTCATTGATCAAAAGCTGTATCCACTGAGACTGTCCGAGCAGGGAGTTGGGATACTCATTCCACAGCGCGCTTGCGTATGAACAACCAGTGACCTATCGCAAGCATGGGTGGATTTAGGAGGACTGAGGAGGACACAGTCACCTCTGAACGTATCATTGCCACGGACAACAAAAAACGGGGTTATAGATTTCAGGGCCTACGAGTGTTTCTTGTTTCTTTTGAAACTGTGGTTAGTCCCCGTTACAACGACAGTGATCTGCCAGCCGCATTTTGGTGAAGCACACTTCTTCCATAGCGTGCAAACCTTAACACCTACAGTACTTGTTCTCAAGAACTTAAGACACACCTTAATGGAAATTTATATACTGGCCAGTTCCAAACGTTCAACAAGAAGTTAAAGTAGCCATCACTTAACTATACATACATGTACAAACATAATTATTAGTTGTTTTTTCACGATCGTTGGTGAATCCACTCCTATTCAAATTAAGTTGTGTTAAACGGGCACAGTAAACAGGGACAAAGTAGAGCTTCTTTTTTCGTGAGACATTAGACATATTTGTGTGAACAATTTGTGTATCGAGGCGCAACATTGACCTGTGTAGCTGGGTCAACTCAAATCCTCTAACGCTGGTACTGAGTGACAAATTAAACTGGCGGAGGAAGAGTACGACTGCTTAATTCTCACAACTCCAAATCCGTGGTTTTGAAACAGGCAAATACATACAGACTCAACACATTCTGGTGATTCTTAAAAATACACATTTTCAAGTACCAAACATAAAATTACGTCATAAAGTCAAATAAAGCTTATTCTCTAGCTGATATGGTAACATCAACATTGGAAATATGACTCACAACACGAGAAAGCTAAAGCCAGATAACTTTTAACACTGTTGCAATTTCAAAACAAATTAGTAATATTTTCGTCAGAACAATAACAAAAATAACTTGACAAAGAATTAACTCGGTTACGCCAATTTCTTTCTAAAAAGTTCATTTCTAAGCGTCTGTGTATGATTATATACTGCAACCATCCCATTAGAGTATTCGAAAAAAATGTACTCTGATTATTCTTCCCAACACCCTAATAAAGGTCTGGAAAATTCATTTGCTATAAAAAGTTGTAAAAGTTAACAGAGCCGAAGACAGAAAATTTCATGGATTCCACAGTCAAATTATCAGTAAAAATAGCATGTTGTTGTAGTATCTGCAAGCCAAGGACTAAGTTTATTTTTCTTATCTTTCAACCAATCAGAATTCACCGTCAGTTGCCAGATTCATCATCCTTTTATTGAATTTCAGTGGACTGTATCGCTGGTATAGTTTGTTCAGGTTAAAAACATTTTAATGCCTAGAGTATTATTACAGTGCATTCGCTACAGGAGTGGAGAGAAGACTGATTCTTGAACTTGACAGTGTGAAATTTTGACAGATACTGGCATGTAAGTAGGTTAGCGTCAGATAAGTTTTGGCCTGTGATATAACACGTTTATATACAATAAGCAAAAATCTTTCAATTATATCCGCCCAATGTGTTATTGTGGGCAGATGTCAGACAGGTCGGTGTATATGTAAGAAAAAACCGTTTAACGATCTGCTGGCCGCAATGAAATCTAAAATGAAACTAAAATTATGATATGAGCCCAACCAGAATTCTCAAACGACAATGATTCGATTTTCTAAAAATCGAAATTTCATTTTACAGCTAATCTGATGTAAACTCGAATTTGCGTTGTAGCGCCATGGATTTGTAAACAAACGGTTCTGGCACGCAAAAAACATTCACGTTTAGGTCATTAGAAAAAAACTGAGAGCTAATTGCAAAAGGGTTATACATGTACATATACATTTATTTTCCAACTGTGCACCCTTCAAGGGTTTCCCCTGCGTGTAAACTTCTGGGAGATCCGCCACGCTCCTTTTTGGCCCCGTCACTCGTAAGTCATATTCAAATTGACCGCCACACAAATAATCGTGATGGAGAAACTTTACCGCCACGCAAAAAATCGCTAGTAAAACTGATCGCTAGTAAAATGATCTCTAGTAAAATGATTGCAAGTAATAATGAATAAGCACAAGTCACACGGCACCTTTTCGCCGTTTGTGGATCGAACGGGAAAAATAATAATTGTAAAATGGGCTCTCGAATTGTGCTCCCGTTAAACACGGGTCATTCAATCCCCATTCGTACCTCATATCGGCAATGGTCTTATATAACGTGCCCCAATTTTGAGAACCAGTTTTCCCCACTAAATAACATCAAACTGGTTCTCAAATTGCGGGCACGTTATATCAGATTATGGCCCCTGTTTATCCGACAATGCACATAAATTTCATACAGCCAGGGACCAGACAACGACTTCGATCCGAATTTTCTAAAATGGTGAAGCGCCAGGGCTCGCTAATGAAGTAAGAAACAGTAAGCTTTCTGCTTCATGCATTTTATCGTGTCCGAGTTTACAAAAGATATTGTGAATTATACTGCAGGGCATGACCTCCAACTGTTTAATCAACCATAGCCCTGCTCCAAAATGACAATATCGAATGGAAACCAGTATCAGATTTGTCTGCATGGACTGGATTATTCATCGTCTGCTACGCCGGCCAACACCAATCCACTAGAACTGATTTACATGTATGTTTAGCAGGACGATATCAAAGGAAGTTTCGTTATACCAATTAGTTTATTACGTTTAAAAAGTTCAAAAATTTTTGCTCTACGTGGCTGATTAATTTTTACTCAAGTGCCTCTACAACTGTGTCACTACAGAGAGCACACTGTATACATGCATGCCGGACACTTCACTGGCAATTTGTCTTGCGAAGTATCCTGTGCCCATATACTTCCACTACATGATGCTCGGGTTAAGGTCTTGTCTATCACGAATAAAATTGTATAATGCACCAAACTGCACCCAAATCAAATTACATTTAGTTTTTCAAATTTTGCCTGAGGAAGGTCTCACAACCACCCCCCCCCCCGCTATGGGACAATCTCGCTTCATCTCATGCTCGCATGTAGCGCCGGGTTCTGCATCCGCGTCGAGCATTCACCACCACGCTCCTTTCGAGGACCTTGTCAAAAACAGCTAGTGCCGACTATCTACAGCTCATCCTTGATCCAACAGGCTCTCAGATCACGTCGTGGGTACGATTCAATCACGGGATTAGAGATTATCAATCCCAAATGAAACCAGGTCCGTGAAGTGTGATCAAGACTGTTTCAGATACCAGCAATCTTGGGCGCATGAAATATATCACTGATAGAAAAGGAACAGACAAGAACTTGCAGTTTGCATGCTTCCCAGAAAGATGAAGGGGCTTAACAATATGGCTATGCCTCCTTAGTCAAAACACAAAAAGTTGTTCTCAAAGGCGGATTTAGAGGGGGCGGAAAAAATAGAACAACAAGGGAGTTTAATGAACCGCAGCAAGTAACATGCGCCTGAAACAAGATTTAACAGTCCTTGCTGCATCTTTTTCGGTTTTTTGTTTTTTTTTTATTTGGTAAAAGGACCGCATCCCCGGGAATTTGAACCCCTTCATTTTAGGCTGGGAGCGCTCATGCAATTGTACCTTGGCCTATTGGCCGGGACAAAATGTTGGCCCCGCCTTATGATGTCCTAGATTCACCACTGATTTTTTGTCTGGCAACGTCTACATGAACTTTTCCATTTTTCAGTCTGAAGCTACCTCATGGGCAATAACAAGGATTTGTCAGTTACACCTGCTACCGTACTGTTTAAGTCCAGTGTCATAACTACCGTTGTGTGCAACGTTTAGGCGGAGTTAATGGAGCGTTGCAAGCAGGGTCTTCGAATATCATAACATTACCTATTGAAGTATAATGTTTTTGAAAAACTACACATTCTAAATGATTACACAAATATGTAGAACATAATATGTAACCAAAATCAATGTTCGCATCATAGAAATCAGTTCATCATCGCACCTCAAAACTAAATTTACTTATCCACTTGAGTAATAAGAAACAGGCCACGCTAAATGATCTTCACCTGAACGGATGTGTGTAATGGTGTAAGTAATACAAAGGATATGGAAATGATCTGTCTGAACACGCTGGGCAATGAGTCGATCTTGGCTAGTGTTCGATATAAATGAGAAATTCAACAGTTTCACTTAAATATACTTAATTTCCAGGGGACCTCTGAAGACCCTTACCCTTTTGGTGGTGCTTTTCGTTGTCATGGACGGTGTCTGTTCTTTTGGTGCATTCAAGAGGAGAAGAAGAAGCGTGATAGTTGAAAACCGATACGATAAGGTAGATTGTCGTCAAAACAGTTAGAGGTGTGCCTTAAGTCCACTTAGCAACAAACATCCACGTTGGTTTGATGTTCTCTGTGGAGTGATCACGGCAGTGCCAACATCACTCAGATTGAGGCAGGGAACCAGTTCTTACAGAGCTAGTGACGTCGTTAAGCATTTTAGTTGATAGTTTTGACATGCTGACAAGCAAGTAAGGCAGTGCAAAAATGGGAATATTATGATCGTTCTCCATCTGTGCTCACAAACATTTGATGAGTGAGTTTGAGACATGTGTACATGTGGATCAGCGATTTGGGGAGATTGAACAAGTAAAGTTGCTTTTGGCACCTAAGAGCATCTGGTAAGCTCACTAGTGAGCTTCGGCAACACGTTAAACGCAATTGCGAACGTGTGAGTCGCCAGAGGTGAAATTACCAGAAGTGAGGTGCGGGTGCAGGACATAGGTGGCCACCAGGAGGCAATGCTACCACCGGGGTGATATCATTATGTTCTTTTCACGGCAAAAACAAATATCCCGGGTATTAAAATTCCTGGATGTCATTTTGTCTTACACCAAAATCGATCTTGACAAAAATGGACCGAAAAGCTTTGTGTTTCATTCATAAGCACCCAGTTATTTGTGTTTGCTTTGGATAGTTCTAGTCAAAACTTTCTTCTTATAGCTCTTATGAACTCTTACCAAAAGTTGTAATGATTTAGCACAGGACTCACTCGGTTACTCTAGCTTTTCTAACAAATCCAGCAACAAAAGAAGCCTTAGCAGAGAGAACATATTTTTCAAATATTCAAAAGAGGAAGACACATGCACTAAGCGACACTTTATCCTGGGTAACTAAACTTCCTTAAAACATTAAAAACTAACACAACCCTTGGGAAACTAGGTCGCAAGCTTGTCGCAAGTTTATCGATAAAATCGTATAACAATCAAATTTTCGCAAGGGCCCTTTTTGTTTGTGCAACTCCAGTTTCAGTAGAATATCATTGGAATCAGTTCGAAAGGAATTTTCTGGCGTACAAGGTGATTCAAAGGAAAGAGGCCCCAAACTTCAGCTTATACATGTATTTTCTTCCGTACAACAAACAAACAAGATCATCGTGGTGCTATGCACACTAGTCACCAATACACAAGCCGTTCCGTTTTTTTTTTGTTTTTTTTGATGCGTGATATACACATTTCACAGCTAAGGTATCAGGATTACATAACAATCTACAAATTTTAGGAAGAAAGGGACTTGTCCTGAGGCTTTTCTGTTACAGGCACTAAGGAACTTTAAATTTTGCCCACTGTCAATTTTACGTAGTGAGCTCAATCATGTGGATGTTGAACGTTTTTCATTACTAAAGTTTTCAGCAAGGCTCCCGCGGCTTTTCCGAAGCCCTTGAATTTAATCTAATAAAGTCCTCCAATAAGCATCCAACCACAACTTGATGCGCCTTTGGAAATTAGAAAACGCGCTGCTCTCTGGAATATATCCGTTGAACGGCCATTTTGCAGCGCGTATAATATCTGGTGAAGGAAGCTATGTACAGTACAGGTGAGACATCTGTAGGAGCTAGTAAAATTCAATGGCGGATTTAGAGGCAGGCCAAGCTGGCCATGCCCCCCCCCCTAAAATTCTCCCAGCTTAAATTTGGTAATTCGGGGTGTAAGTGTCTGACGGGCAAATTCCTGGCTAATACTCTTCCCCGCCCCCAACTCAAAATCCTGGATCCGCCCCTGGTCAAGGTTTTGCTGCACTAGCTGTAGCATAGAACAGACATTACGTAGTACGTTTTGTTTGAGTAGATTTGAGTACGTGCGGCCGAAGTTAATAAAGTGACCAACTCGAACCAGTCTTCAGTCTGTCGTCGCACCGGTCAGCGATAACCTGTGGCCACCCATCCACGGAGTAAACCGCGTGTTCATTATAAAACTGAAAACAGATGCGTGCCGACTAAGTATGTTTATGAATAAAACGGATAAAATAACGAATATAGACGGCAAACTCATATTAACACCGCAATTTCTTGTTTTCTCTTTCTTTTATTCATATCATGACTACAGTGTAATGAAAGTGTGTTTTTCATAAACTCATTCAATCACACGTTCCGATGAGAAAACTAACCAGTTTCCTATCTTATTAGCGCAGTGCACTTCAGACCAGACAAAAAGTCAAAGTGGGTGATAAACCCTATGTCACGGATTTGAATCGTACTATGCGTTGCAGTTTACTTGCTTATGTTATATTACTAAAATGTAGTTTAAACAAGTCCTACTCTGATAATTAGTTTAAAAGTCGGGCACATCAGTTTTCGCTCAAAATTAGTGTCAAATTTGAACATGAAATCTCCTTTTTTGTGGTATTGTAAAATTATAGAAGCTGCTAGACAGTGAAATAGTTTGTGTAATGGATTAGCTCACCCATGGTGTCAGTAATGATAATAAATAGAAATTGGAAACATTGCCTGAAATTTCTAAGGATAACGGGGTCAAAGAAGCTAAAACACAGAAAACTGACCATTCTTCACCCAGCATTGTGAACAACAAAATCTGGGAGTAGCATTTCAAGCATTTTTTCATGACGCTCCTTGGAAAGAACGCAAACTGAAAGGCGACTATTGTAATGTCAGTTGAATTGAATGCAATCAACCTTTGTAGCACAAGAGAACGTCTGTGTACATATGGATTTATCGGATGACGATTCTTTACCCTGCATTGAGAACAACAACTCCGAGGCAGTTTTCAAGCAATTTTTCATGACGATTATTGGAAAGAACGCAAACTGACACGCTTCGGCACTCAGTAACAGTAGCATAGAATATGCATTTGAAAACTGCACTCGTCAGATATTGTCACTCAACAGGAAATGTTTGTGTGCATTATGGATGACTTTTATTCGCCGATATTATGGAAATAAGAAAGTACAGCTAATTACTGGATATCATTTCGCTGTTGCAGATTGATGAGAAGATGGCTAAACGATCATTGGGCTTAAGTGATGATGAACTAAAAGAACTGGACCTGAATGGTAACATTTCAAAATCCTAAGCGCCAGTGATGCAATAAATGTGTTTGTATTGTTTAAAACACAGATTTGATGGATATGATTTAATTTTAGTGTTGCATGCAACAATGAGTGCCTATCAAAATTGTTGTATTCTCGCTTACACGAACACATATTCCGATGCTGA
The DNA here is from genome assembly GCA_002633005.1 of Phoronis australis. NCBI lineage: Eukaryota > Metazoa > Phoronida > Phoronidae > Phoronis > Phoronis australis. The sequence goes on along the minus strand of NMRA01000221.1, from coordinate 78,951 downwards.
AAAACGATGGCACTCTTGTCAGCCGAATCTCTCCAGTGAAGAACTGTTGGACTCAGCTATTCAACTTTTTGGGGTCGGCATAGTTGCAATTTACTGGCGCAACATCAAATTTTAAGCGAATCAAATTCAAAGTAGGGACAGCACAGCAGCAGCGTGCAGCTGCCAGCGAAGAGCCCCACAGCATAGAACCCAGTCCCTGGAGCGCCAACTTCGATTTCGTGCTGGTGCGGTTGCACCGCACATTGGTGGGATTTGTTTGCATTCGTTTGTTCTGGTGTTGCCAATTGCTGTGGAATTTATTGTCAAAAACGTGTCTCAACTCCGTATTGCAAAAGAATCAGATCATTAGAAAGCTCTCTATCAGTATTTAAATGTGTATAAAGATAACGGTAGTAAACGATAAATTAATCAATTGATTTCACTAAGCTGCCAGGTTTATAAACTGGTTCATAGCTTTTAAAATAAAGAGTGTATTACACCAAAATGCGTTAAATAACAGGATGTACCAGTAACATATAAAGGAAGCAGCAACAAATGTTAATAGCGTTAATGTTTTATTAAACCAACAGAGAAATTATTTCAATGGTTCAAGACAAAGATAACAGAATACAGTAGTTGTGAAGAATTTTGTGACGGGAATTCATCCAATATTTTCATGTATTTAAAATGGACCTTAAACACAATTTTTAATAACAACTCAGGATGCAGTGACATTTATATAACGACTGTGATAAACTAATTACACCAAGTAGCTATCCCAAACTTGCAGAAAAAGACTTTCCGATCAATAAAAATGAGCAAACATCTATAGTTTAGGATGAAATGTGCTGCGGATAAATCATGAATTAGGTTGCAGTGTAGCACTTTCCCTTGTACTTTGCAAATAAACTCACTTCTTCATGAAGTAGAAATCAATTATCCTGATAAATGCGGTGTGTATTACCGAGACATTGAAACAAATTTTTACGTTTGATATGTTATAACAGAAAATAGAAATGTGAAAAATAGCATTATTCATAAGAAAGAGACAAATGAACAGCTGTTCTACTGTTGTCAACAATCGAGAATATAAAACCTTAAAACTGGATTGAAATGCAGGACTTCCGAATAAAATGCGGGACATCTGGGTCTATGCCAAAATGTTTGTCGTAACACACAAAGCGTCCCGATAGCGTTTTTTTTTGTCGAACGGAAGACTTTACACCCAAAACCGCCCTATGGGCATATTTATAATCAAATGAGTATTGGCGGGGCCTCCAAAACCCATGAAAAGTACCCATTTCTATTTTTAGTCGAACGGGAAAATGTTGATATGTCGCCTTGAAGTATTTGATAGGTTTTTTAGAAATATGCTAGGTTGGGTATCAGTTGTTGGCATTGAAATTTTTCCAAGCAAGTCTTTTAAGTATGTCTTGCTCAATGCTGTAGTTACATTGTATGAAGGTAAAGATATGTTTGAATATCTCGCTGTATGATCTTAGTGAGTACATTGAGGAGAGCAGCAACCTGTAACCTTATTTCGTTAAACTAATTGCTCCATGAAACATGGATACAAATTTAAATTAACTGGTCACAGAAATATGGGAGCAAATACGAATATTATTTACTTGTCAATGGCTGCCTCAATTTACATAATTTATGCAAATTTTTGCTGCATCCCCTACTAAAGTATTTCTGTAAAATCCATTGTCCACATAACCATGCGTGCAAATGTCAATATAATTTAGGTATAGTGCCATGATAACACAGCCGTAAGCAAATGTAGAATTTTCAATAATGGCTGCCTTAATTTGCATTAGTTATGCAAATTATCGAAGCATCAACCTCCAAACTGGCTCCATCATTTTCACAACTCAAGGTCTGATTTGGGGAGTACCAGCTCGCATTTCGCGAGCTGAAATTGCCCTTGGCGACCAGAGCTCGAGGCTTACTCGCCAGGAGCGAATTTAATTTTTTTCCTTGTACAACTCGCCAAATGCGACCTCAGCTTACGACGTTTCCACACTTTCAAAACGTGTAATACTCACCAACAGAACGGCAACAAAAGATCAACTCACGAAAATCGCTCACTGCCCGTCAGTTTTTGTAGCTATCTGTCGATCTTTCTTAATCCACAGGGGCTCGAACGAGCAACTTTCTATATGTCGTGAACTTCGGCAAAGTTAGATTTAAGTGTGTGTTCTTTCTTCGTCTGCTTTTCATGACAATGGCGATGAAAACATCTGCGGCGCCCAGGAGCAGAATTGAGAGAACATTGGACGTGGTATGGCAACAGCATGCCCATTGCAGATGCGTAGTGATAGCTTGTCACACCAAGATGATGACTGGCGTAGTCATCAGCAGACAATCAAAACGGAGCCGATTTGCATAGAAAAAAGAATAGATATGCGTCTGCGGGATTTGTGGCAATTCTAAAAAATGCTCTATTAGTACTCTAACGTGAGTGATTTTGAAGTTGTTGAATATACCAGAAAGATGGGTATGCTTTCTTTTTGATATATTGTATGACATAAGAAGTAAATAAATAAGTAACACTGATTCAAAAATACCTAACAATGCTACTGTTAAAAAACTATTTGATTTATATACTAGACAAGGTCATTGTTTGAGATCTTCTGCCCCAAATGCAATTCCTCCGTCGTTCAGTCAGGCATTCAAAAGATCTGCAGTTATGTCGTGCATCACTGGAACCAACTTCCAGTCTCTGTGGTGGCAAGCAACTCATTCCCAGAAGAAAAAAATTAAAACTTGCTATCGTAGTTTTGACTACTCAGTAGGTCTGACACAATTCTCGTTGCCCTGCGAAAAGGAAATAGCCTTGTACCGAAAGAGAAGCGGTCTTTTCCTCAACACCGACAAGTTTAGGCAAAACATTAATAATGTCTCTCCAAACTGTACATGTAGTGACCATCAAACTTATATTTTCTTCAAATGTGCTCTCATCAAATGCCAGAGGAACTCATTCTTTTGTGCGCTCATTGGAAAACAATACTATCAATCAGTCTTAAATACATTGTTTATGATTCAGTGATGACTGAGTCTAATACATTCCAAAAGTAATTCGTTGAAATGTTCAATGGATTTGTTATGTTGATTTCCCCGAAGCAATAAATTTATATATTTTAGTTGTAAGACCAATTTTGAGGTATGTGTGATAAAAGATTAATATTATAATAGAAATACTATAATATTGTTGATTTCCTGTAAATCACTACAATGAGTAGTTGAAGTGATGTTAATGACAACATGTTGGCTACATTTTAAGAAAATCACAATACAGTATATGTATTATAACTGTCTCAATCTTTTCCAATCACACCAGTTTACACAACTTCTGGCCAATTTTTAGATCCAACACGTTTATGAGTGGTCTTTGAATTATCTCGTGAAGTGTTGCCGCACTCCCCTCTCTCCCCATGTGCAAGCTCAACATCGTTCTTTGACTTCACTGGCTATTTGTTTTTTTCCTTTTGCTGTCACAATTTTACAATAAGATTCTACACTCCCGTTCATCTCCGTGCTGCAACAATTTGTTTACCCCTGGATAACACGCCACATGGAACATCTCCTGGGTGAGTCTTCAGTTTAGAAACTCTTGTTCTCAGTGGTTTCGTCAAAAAATAGATGTGTGTACTTTTCAAAACCCTTGTAGGGTGTACCTTCACATCGTGGATAACATGAAGCTCGCCTCACAATACCAGTGAACTTGTTTCCTGAAATGAAAATAACTTCGTCTGTGAAATTATGCTTGATGTACATGTAGTGCTCAAGGCAATTTAATGGAAATATGCTATGTTGCTGTTCAGTTTTGATACGAAAGTAACACAGTAACGACACAAAATGTGATTAATTCATTGCACCACACTTATTTTGTAACCATTTTCACGTTTAAAAGTAAAAAGTTCATTACTGTTCGACACACCACGATGCGTTCCCGATCGCATAAACAAAGCAAAATTTGCGTTCCCGATCGCTTATCAATGCGTTCTCGATCGCATCTTTCAGCAGAAAAGCGTCGAAAAATCAGAGATCCTGACAAAACTACCAAAAACAAGCGTTGTGTTATGTTTTCACACGTCATTTCTTCATAACTCAATTTATTGATTTAGTGTCAAAAAATAACGACAATTTGCCTAAATGACATACAAATCACCTTCGGCTTCAGCGATGCCTCGGTCAACGTAACTTTTCTCCTGTAATTGGAGGAGACACTAGCCTAAATCTCTACCTGCCTTTCCTCAACGTGTTTGTTAGGCCTTGAACTAATGTCTCTGTTTTCACATTGGAAGCAAAAACAACGAAAATTCATTAAATTTACTCACCTTGCTTGGCTTCGCTTCTCACGCCAAATTTCGTTCTTGATCGCGGGTTGGACCAGTCAAACTCTATCTCGCAATTCAACAACAGGTTACACACTATATGCCGCACAAAATCTCTCAACTGCAGTCTATGAAAATGCAATCAACTTATTGGAAAACATGGAACAGGAACACCAGAGGGGTATGAAGGTTGTTTTTATTCTTCAATGTTAAATTTTTGTAAATGGTTTTCAAATTTCCGCCTTAAGTCCTAACATTTCCAAACTTAAGCCATTCAAACGAACGTTTATGACGAAAACAAAGTTCTTCAACCAGTACGTTTTGTAAAGTCCTATGCCACCTGTAGGGTACATAATGAGCCAATCCCACTCCTAATGTAACAAAAGGGTCCCGTGCATAAAGGATACTAAGTATTGCCCTTATGAAATATTACCGTATTCGCCCTAATTAGCGGCCAGGGCGCTTAGAAAAATCCGGTTCAGGAAGGGGGGCTTATTATAGCTCAAAAGGGGATGAAACCCGGTCTCCTGTAAGCTAGAATTCATCAAATTTACGCTCTGTGACGAATCTGTAACCTGTGACAGTTTCTACAAAACAGCAGTGCATTGCTATCAAACTTTGTTGTCAACTTACGAGCATTTTTCAGAAAATCCCACTGCCAAAAATTGCCGTGAATGAGGTTTTAAGCTCCTCAGCTTGGTTTAACTATATATTAATAAACCATAAAAATGGTTCCAAGTGATCAGTGCAATGCCTGCGCACGTCTAATAATTGTGTATCATACAGCTCCTGATTGAAACAAAGGTCTGTTTTTTAATTTTGGTCCGGACGGGTATAAATAACGCCACAGACCTGGAAATCCAGCGAAACACTTCTACCTTACAAATCTGACAATCCCTAGTCTCAGAAAATTTGAGCACCCGGCAAAAGATACTAATGATGAAATTCTGGTGATGATAATTGCCTACTTTGTTTATTTATTTCACCTCAATTGGTAAAATGAAGCCCATTCGAGTAAGCATCATGTGGGTACCAATGCCAACCCAATATATGATAGAACCCAACAAGCTCAATTTGCACTCAAATCAGGATGGGCATAAATAAGGAAATTCACTGTATCAACAGATTGATCAAATAAGAATAAGATACATAGTGTTGCTACAGTGCACACGTGCACGATACTTGGTCTATCATTTTCCCGCCGTAAATGCATGAACCAATCAGATCACCAATGGCGCAAAGTATTCGAAAACAGCTCTATTTTTAGGGAGTCCTGTTAATGTTCTATTTATTTTCAAAATTTTATTGTGTTACATTTAATTTATTTTCTATTCACCTCAATGAAGCCACTTAATATCAATGCATTCAACACAATTAATGCATTGTAAAAACCAAAAGTTATGCTTTATCAACGTTAGACAAAATCAGTACACACCTTTTTTAAAAAATGGGTTAAAAGTTAGAAACAAAGGACACAAGTTTCCATCACTTGTAACGTCGATTTTCGACTTTGATGTTGGGGAGGAACATCAGTCTGGTGACAGCAACATGGAATCGTACGAAGGCGATGATTTTCAAAATTTGATTTGTTTTCGTTGTATGTCTTTTTCCCTATGGTTCAGGGTTACTTCTGAATCCAGGAACAAGAACTGAAAGAGGCAGGGATCGTGATAATGATGGAGAACGGTAACATTTATATAAGGTGTTACAACTGTCATCGATATTGTCATCTCCTCTGTTTTCATCCAACCTTCGCAGATGAAAACTTGAATGAAGAGGACCTTCATTACTTGAGTGAGCATGGTATACTGTGTGATTTATGTTGAATTATTCAACGGTTCTTTTAAGAACCATTTTACGCTATACCTACAACCAACAGCCCTTTTTTAAAAGGGCCACTCAACACTTCCCAGAAGAACTGCTCACTTGAGAATGTTGAGTTATAAACATGCAAAGATTAAAATAGTCAAATCGTTGCAGAGGCGCATTTTTTAATTCGAACAAAATTGATATTTTTCTAAACTAAAAACGTTATATAAGTATCTTTTGCATTCACAGGTACTCCTTGGAATTTGTGCACAAACATGCTTTCGTAGTTTTCTCAGTAGGCCTACATGTATGTGAACCATAAATCACAAACTGTCCGATAACTATGCTGCTATGCTGGGCAAGCAGACGACATAATCAGTCGGCACCGAAGTTTCAATTTTGTAATTAATTACCAGTAGCATAGCCGAAAGTATTCACGATACCAACACTTCTACTATTGAAAGACTTTGAAGAGCGTTTCAATGGCGAAATTAATATTTTTTCGCTGTACTGGACAGTAATGAAGATGCAAATATTTCTCGTCAAAATACACAATGAGTCCCGGATATGGGCTTTTACGTTTTGTTATATGGGTCTGTGTAGGTTCATAATTCTCATGTATTATTTTGTGATAATTTATATGCAGGTGACGGCGTGTATCAAACACATGAAATGAGAATAGCGTTGAGCAAAAGAGATAGCGACGACGTGTTAAGAGAACTCGATAATGATGATGATGATGGTGATGATGACAGTGAGTATGACAGTAAATACTCAGTATCAGAACTATACATGATTCATAAATTGCAAATTTAGGTAGTGTGACAATGATCTGCACGATACTCACACGAATTTCAACGAGGCGTGATTTTGTCATTCTGCACGTAATTCGTTGGGACACAACCATCGGTGTATATTTCACTGAGCAGGAAGTCATTGAACGAACATAAATCGCATTTGTAGAAAATATGTTCTAGTTACACTCTAACTTCAGCGTGGTGATGGTGACTGGAGCCTGGCTAGAGTTTCGCTGGCGCTAAAGAAGCTAATGTGGTCACGTGTTTTGCTTGTAATTGCGGCTATCTCCGTGACAAATTACACGTAAGGTTTTTTGAGAGAAACACACTAACATGATTACGAAGATTTGGACAGTGGCTTAGGCCACACGCTGCGAGATTGTGTTATCATCAGTGATTTTGAAATATGATTTTGTGAGTCTCCATAACAAGGTTATCCCAAGAACGCAAAAGAACATTTCATATACTAAAGTGCATTTTATCTTTGTAGTCTTGGCGGCTTTTCCATGACGAAGAGGTGATGAAAGCCATACAACGACATACAAACTGGAGAATTCATTCCAAGTTATAACGTTGTCTGTTTGTCAATTTTGGTGGTGGTTTAACGTATGAATTGATGATTCCTTAGAATTAACATATCTGGTTCTTTGCCCAATATCTACCATTGACACTAATGTTGTCGTCTGAAATAAAATTGCTGTTTACTGCGCTACCTCTTGGCGGAATGTTATTCTGTAATTGAACAGGGCCTGAAGGCGCATCTCAAAACAACAACGCCAGAAATATTTTTGAAATTTCTGTATTATTTTAATATGAACTCAAGATAAAGGAATTCAATCCTGTGCTCGTGTACATCGTGGCCCAAAGGTATTCTACAGACATCAAAAAATCCCATCATTACCATCCTACGACAGAGAAGCAATAACATGACTCTGTACTGGAATAGAGGGACATGGATTTGTGGCAATTGGGAGAGAAAGTCAACCAAATTTGAGTCGTGGGATTATTAAGATCACGAAAGTGAAGTCCAATCCATTATTTATTAACGACAGAAGGTGTATTGCTCTACTCGAACCTGTAAATTGAACTTCTATGTCAAGATGCAAGTACGAACTTGCGGATTATGTGGCTTTCTCCTTTGCTTAAAACGGAGTAAAGAACCATCCTAAAAACGTAAAATAATTAAGATAAGCAACTGCAGTAACTGTAGTGTCTGGTAAAACAAAGACGGAATAATAAACTAAATATTAACAATAATTGATAAAAGACGAACAGGAAGCTACTTAATTAAATTGGCTGAACAGAACGCTGCTGGCGACATCTATAGATAAAATAAAACTACTCACTGTAGTTTAATATCTTTACTATAAAAAAGGAATGTTGTACAATAGAAGTGAGTTCGCTGTTATCGCTACTACTAGCGCAGCCAACTGGCGAATAAGCAGCGGTTAACTACGATGCGCGAGAACAATGGCGAAGGGCGCTTTTTGCAGCGCAAGAAGTTGCTCAAATCCAGCCACTAAAACAGAAGAACTGTCAAAAAGGTCAGGGATTTGTAATTCAATAATATGATACTTTGCATTTAATTTTATCTGTTCTGTTCACGGTTGGAAGACAAGTCAATCGCAGTTCCTGTCGGCCACCGTCGTCTACAGTGTAGACTACTACTGCACAGCCAGGCTGCTGGCGGAAGGGCTATGATTAACGAAATGATATTGAGCATTTTTGGATATTTGCAGTCCATGTATTCCAAACAAAAAATTCTGCATGTAAGTCACCCTTAGAAAAACATACCCATGGCCATCCCGGGTCAATATGATCGGTGACACGGCCACATCAGAGGCACATGGCCTCAAATCTATCTATGAGTCAAGTTACATGTGTAGAGAATCTGTGGATGTTGGTGCAAAAATCAACATTATTTTAATGAACCAGTTGGCCCAAGTTGAGCAACACCAGCGCTTCAACCGTACCTAAGTATGCGGAAATGGTGCAGTTTAGTTTTTTTAATTTACACAAAGATGATCTTGTCTTTATCACATCACAGTACGACAGGACTACTGTAGTGTAGTGTATTGCTGGCTACCAGTCTTCTAAGAGCCTAGTGAGCATGAGGTTTGTTTCTAAGTCTCTCACTGAGTTTTGTTAGGTGCAAGCGCTGCGAGCCGACCTTATGAACGGAGGTGCAACCCGGGCCAGTAGTCCAAGATCTGTAAGTTATGTTTTCGTCACCTCAAGGACTCCAGGTTCATGGATGCTTGTACATGTATGAAGAACATGACGGTATGGAATGCAATACCAACAATATTTGATGTCACGAATCCACCAAAAATTTCTCCGCAAATTATGGACTAGACTTAATGTACATGTATTTGTATGTTTGATTATAATCTCACAAAGCCCGTATTTTACTGGGCAATTGGTCAAAACATGTTTTTTAAGTTTTTACAAAGGTTCATAAGATTTCAACATTTTATGAAAAGTTCCAATCACAGAATAGAAACACAAGTTATCAGTAGGCCCCAAGTCATGAAACACATGCAGGACAATTTCAGTTAAAGTTTGACAGGTGGGTCCCTCACTCAAAATTCATTTGAGAACCTTGAAACTTAAACGTAAGACAAGTTCAAATCACTCTGTCAACATCAATGGTTGATAGGCAGCATTTTCACAAAAAGAATTCTTTGTATCACTCGTATATCTCACCTGTCTTTATCAGTGCGGAGTGCAAGTCCCGGTTTTTCTGCAGCGCAAAAAGCTCATCTGATCCAATTTTTAGGGACTGCAGCCGGCATATCTTGATTTGAAGTTACTTGACACAGCACTACCCTCAGAGGTATTAACTATGGGAAATCTATATGAACTACATGATCAGATAAAATATCTTGTCTCTGTGACCACTGACCACGAGTATCAGCCATATTCCTTTTTTCCCACACACACCCGCTAGACGTCTCTACGGTCCATTGAACAACAATGGCCGCCAGTGGCCGTCCAATAGGATTTCGCTAGCTGAAACGTCTCCCTCTCTACGCTCTCTGCCCATGTTTACTGTAGTTAGCGGTAGACAAACCTGGTGATCTACATTAACTGAGCGACATTGAAATCAAAACGTAATGTAGATTTTAGTTAATCTAAAAACCATTGAGCAACACGTTATTTTCTCGTGCATAAAACTTCTGAAGCCAACGGCCGTGTCAAAGGTAGATGGTAACTGCTGCCAGATACTTTTTGTTAAGTGAAATGGAGAACCAGTGACCTCTCGCAAGCATGCATGGGTGGATTTATGATGGGCACTGACAGGAAATTTACGGAATACGCGTGATTTTTGTGTTTCGTTTGAAATTGTGGTTAGCCCCTGTTACAACAACAGAGATCCGCCAGATGTATTTTCCTTTAAGTTACACAATTCTTCAAAAGCGTGCAAACCACGACACCTACTGTTTCAACTTAAGTATTTTTCTCCAGAACCTAAGACACACCTCAAGCCAAATTTACATTTTGGACTGTTTCAAACTTTGGACAAACAAAAAAGCAGCTATCGCTGTGCTTTACATACAAACATATTTTATTTCATCAACTGTTTTTCACGTTAGTGGTTTGACCCTATTCAAATTTTATTGTGCAAAACGGGCACGAGTTGACAAAGACCGAGTGCATTTTAATTTATTCAAGAGAAGTTAGACATATTTGTGTGAATTATTTGTGTATCCACACACATGGCATTGACCTGTGTCCACAATAGCTGGGTCAAACGAATTCCTCCAAAGCGGTTAGTCACATATTAAAGGCGAAGGCAACCTTTTTTCACGTCACTTTTAGCAAAAATAAGGTTCTTTTCATTAGAGTCTGACTGTGAGAGCTGTCGAATCAGAGTCATTGTTCTACCTCGTTTGTGATAAGTTCGATCGTCGTTTGCTTTTGTTTACAAGCCAGTCAACATGCCACGCTGTTGCTGCGTGCCGGGATGTACTCATTATCGTCTAACACGCGTTTTAGGTACCTTGCGTCGCTTTCCGAAGGATGACACACTTCGCCGTACTTGGCTAGCTCGTTCATGTGAAGAACGCAGCGCTACCCGCCCACGCAACGTACAAGCAATGGAGGGTTACCGAGTGTGTGGCAAGAATTTTCTGCCGTCAGATTATGACAGATCTGTACGCCGAATTGATGAAGGTCCCTGCGAAACAACGCCTGAAGAAGGGTACCATACCGTCGCTGTTGATTCTGGGCAGTGCCCCGTCGCCAACCCCGAGAAGTGCATTTTTGAAGCGAGAAGCCTAGCGAGCTGTGGCCACTATATACAGTGACTGAAGGCACTTCTTCTACTGTTACCCGTGCCTCCGAACGTACCCCATGCTTGCAATTCCGGGAACTAGCATTGATTCGCCCTGTGCTGTTGTCGCTAGCCCAGAGCCTGTAAGCAGCGCTGCAGCGATGTTTAGTAGTGGGAGTGAATACAGGCCCAGTTCGACAACCAGTGAAAAGGACAGTTCGTCATCCAGTGAACAGATCGGTGAGCCTAATTTTGATAAGTTTATTGTGGACTTGTATTGGAGCTATTTGGAAGGTGCCAGGTGTAAGGCGCGGGAGTCACACGGCGGGATGTAAGCAGTTTGGGTGCTCAGATCACCTCCAGTGGGAGTGTGTCGCGGGACACTCGGGCAAGTGGGTCGATAATGAGTACACCCCAGTACGCAGCAACAGCGTAGCATGTTGACTGACTCGTAAGCAAAAGCAAACGACAACCGAACTTATCACAACCGAGGTATAACGATGACTGACTCGACTGCTCTCACAGTCAGACTATATGAAAAGAAATTGGCGCGAAATTCTTGCCTCCCAAAACGCCACTTACGGAGTAGGCGACAAGTAATTAATTAAATTACGAAAAGCAGTAAATAAGTGAAAAATATGTCTGGGATAATCAACGAACCTTATTTTTGCTAAAAATGACATGAAAAAAGGTTGCCTTCGCCTTTAAGCTGGCAGAGGTAGAGTACGACTGGGAGCTCCAAATTCGGAGATTTGAAGCAGGTCTACACAGTTTCGAAAACTACTGAATTTCTTGATTATATGCATTGTCGCCAAACATAAAATTACATTATATACCTAAAATCTTAAATTGGAAATAAAAGACATATAAAGCTTCTGATATGGTAGCATCAACATTGAAAGTATGGTTTACAAATATGAGAAAGGTAACGCCAGATTATTTGGACTCTGTTGCAGCTCCAAAACAAATGAATAATAGTTTAGGCACAACCGTAGCAAAAATAACTTGGCAAAAATTTAAACCGATTACAATAATTTCACCCTAAAAATTTATTGCTAAGCTTCTGTGTAGGATTATACATGTATACTAGAACCCCCTCATTTGAGTATCCAAAAGAACAATTATAATCTTATTATTTTCCCAACACCCGGATGAAGGTCTGGAAAATTCATTTTCCACAAAAACTTGTAAAATTTACTGTAGCCCTTACAAGATGTCGTAACAACAGAAAATACAGTGGATTCCTCAGGCAAATAATCAGCAAAAGCAGTATGCTGTTGTACATTAGTAGCCGCAAGACCTTTATTTTGCTTGTCTTTAAACCAATGTCAACTCATCAACAGTTTCCAGATTCATCATCCCTTTATTGAATTTCAGTGGTCCGTAACACTGGAAAAGATCGTACAGTTTAAAAACACGGTCCCGCCTAGAGTATTATCACAGAGCCTTTACCGCAGCGGTGGAGAGCAGGCTGATTTAGGAACTTGAACTTGACAGTGGAGAATTTTGACAGATACTGGCATGTAAGTAGGATAGCGTCCGCTAAATTTGGACATGTAATATAACACGTGTATATACAATAAACAAAAACATCTTTGAATTAAATCCATGAAATCTGCTATTGTTGGCAGATCTCAGACAGGTCGGTGTATACGTAATTTAACTGCGCTTGACGGTTTGTAGGTCGCTAGAATGAAATCAAAATGAGTGCAACTAAAGTTTGCTAACGGCGAATTGGCAATGTTCTAAAAATCGAAACTTCATTTTACTACTACACTGTAATCTTACGTAAACTCCAACTTGCCTAGTAGTACGATGAGTTTGTAAATAAATAAACCTGAACGCAAAAATATTGACATTACCTCATTAGAAAATAATCGAAGTAGCTAAATGAATAGCACTACTTCCTGAACGAGTGGGTATACATGTATATTAATTACCCACCTGTGCATCTTTGTCCAGAGCTCCTTCTCTCGACTATACACAACTCACCCTTGATCCAATAGGCTTTCATACATGTAAGTGCAGTGTGTATGATTTATTTACGGGCTTAGAGATATTCAATCACAAATGAAACATTTCCCTTGAAGCGTGGTCTAGACGGTTTCAGATGCCAGAAATCTTGGGCCCACAAGAGGCAAACGGAACAAACATTTATTTACAATTTGCATGCTGCCTAGAAAAATGCAGGCACAATAATTGGGCCGTGTCTTCCTACTGAAATACACAATAAGTGCTCTTAACAGGCAACGCCCACCTTTGCATATTTCAGCCTGAGTCTATTTCAAGGGTGATTGCATCGGTTTGTCATTTACACGGACCTCTACACCTGCAAGGGTACTGGCGAAGGTCAGTTTCATAGCGGCAACTTTGTGCAACGCAAAGCCGGAGTTAATGGAGCGTTGAAAGCAAATAACATAACTCTGCCTGTCCAAGTATACTGCATTTGAAAAACTACACATTTTCAAGAATCAATGATTCCACAGATATGTAGGACATAAAAAATAACCGAATTCGGTGTTTGCATCATACAAATTGGTTCAATATACATGTACATGTACATGTAATTAAGCTTAACATGTCTAAATTAGGTTCTTGAGTGTTAAAGGAAAGCAGTTTTCTCCACCTGATCAGGCCTGTGCTATAATACAAAAATATTGAAATGAGCTCTCATGACTCGATGGATGATACATGTTAGTCGAACCAAGCAGGTTGTCAATGTAAATGTCAAAATCACGTCATGGACAGTCGTGTTTTTTAATGTCCAGGAGACCTATGAAGAATCTTATTCTTTGCATGGTGCTTGTCGTAATCATGAATGGCGTCTGTTCTTGGAGTACAACAAGGAGGAGACGGCGAAGTACTGCTGAAAACTTATACTTCAAGGTAATATTGTTTTCAAAACAATCTTAGAGTCTTCATCTGAAAGCGCAATCTAGTTCAAAAACTTAAAGATATATTTCAAAATCAAGTAATTTGTAACATAGCTCAATGTTCACTTCCGTTCATTTATTAAAGTAAAAGCCTTTTGAGCACAATTTGAATCTCAGCTAAGATCAGAAAATCAGCGAATATTTCCGTAATCTGAGTTCCCGCACATCAGCTCAGAAACGATTCCTGAATGACGGCCATGGTGTCCATGAAAACGTACATGTATTGATATCACCGTGAGCATACAGCACTAGTATCACGATTTTTCCGACCGATCGGCTAGGAGTAAACGACCGGTCGTCGACCGGCCGGCAAAATACATGTAACTGACCGGCGGCAAATTTATAGCCGACCGTCAGCCGACAGCACTGCCGACTCATAAGGCGATCCCCAGACGACTTTTGATAGCCGACCGTCAGTCAGCTGACCCAAATTAAGGTAGTCAGCTGGCTATGACGTGTTATTTGTTAAAAAATTCAATTCTCAAAAAATTATGTTTGATGTAAATATATGTATTCGATATCTTACAATGTTCACAAATCATGCACTAACAGAAGTTGAAGAAGCAGACAGTGCACGGTGAGTACGTTGAAACAATTATCACCAACGACACGTGCGGAAGAAAAATGAGTATAAAGCACATTATACCACAATATTAGCGGCAAATGGCAGATACAACCGTGTAATAACCCATAAAGTTATCTCACTAGTGAGATAACGATTTGGCGGGAAACCGAGGACGGAGTCGAACCCGGGACCTGGCCCCGGTCTCCAATCTCCCTACTCAGACTCATACTCATGCTCGAGATTTCATACTCAAAATCGTGCTCACTGGAGTCGTGCTCAAAAAAGCGTATCTAATGTCGTATTTCGAGTAGACTCCAAACGTACTCAAATCTGACACTCATACTCGAGTTGCTATGGAACTCTTTATGATGTGAAATGCAAAATCACGCAAAGCCGCGCTGATTCATCGCTCCCTATTGGAATAGACCACCCCAAGAACTAGGCCTACATTATCGTCTGCTGTCGCTACAACTACAAGAGTATGTCTATAACGTGGAATTCTGAGTGTTCTGTAACTGTTATTCATTTTTTAGTTTCAATAAATATTCTTATGCCATTTCTTTGATACATTTGGCAATTATTAAGCTTTACTTCTTGAGTTCCTCACCCAGTCCCGAAAACGTCTTTTAAAAGAAATTTGTAACAGCTTATCACATCACATCTCTGTTGCTAATTTAGTCTTGACATAAAACCCATTGCTGTGTAGCCCTACGCTGATGTCAAACTTTGATACTGTATCTTTGTATTTTACCGGGATGTACATGTATCGATTGAGTTGACATTTGGCACGTGAGTTAAAAACTAATACTTGTGCAGGCATTCAGAGTTCACCAGTGGCAGCGAACGGGACGAGACGTCTACTTAGAAATCGGCAAACAAAATCTGGAATTCCATTTGGGGATTGAGGAATTATAGATGACTAAGTTATGATGAGAAATGTACCTGACAGGGAAGCGAACTTTTTTAACTTCCCTCACCTCCTCGTCTTTTGGAATCCCTACAAAACGTAGGCACAAATACCTAATAAGGGCAGCACAAACTTCTCACACGACTTTTCCCACAACTGCTTTCGACGCTTGTTATGACTCGCCGACAAGGGATTACAATGCGCCTGTTACCAGGAATTGTAGAGGTAGAATGGCGGCCATAACATACAGTGATACGGCGGGTTAATAAGGTGAAGAATAAGAAGATTTAAGATGAAAACTATTATCTCTGAACTGAAATTGAAGTGCTGAGATACGGTAAGAGGACTTATTTTTTTAGATTTGCTGTGTTTCTTGGTTCCCTTTCAATATTTTGTTCTCTGACTCGTATTTATTTTCGAGTACGATTTCAAGCACACTGCCATACCAAACTTGAAATTTGAGCATAGACTCCGAATTTTTACTCAAAATCGTACTCGAAATATAGATGAGATACACTTCAGTTCGAGTACACTCGAAAACTGAGTACGTGCTCGAAATTTGGAGTACAGATTTTTCGAGTATGACATTGAATACACCAAAGCTGAGTCTGTACTCGAGTTGAGTATGAAGTGTGAGTTTGAGCATGATTCGAGTCTGAGTACGGAGATTGGAGACCGGGCCCTGGTCGCCGACTTTACCACTACACCATGCAGCGACTGACGTCATCAAGAGTGAAAATAGAATACTTAAATGAGCACGCGCAATAATCGCATGTTCAACAAACCGCATTGTACTGTACTTATATGCTACGAAAAATAAGATACATAATTTCCATAAAAATGATATCTTGATTCAGTGAAATTTTTCTCTCATGTCCTGTTACTTGTACACTGTAAATCACCGATCTCCAGTTTGAATGCGGGTATCGTGTCGTCAGGATCTTTGACTTGAGAATTATATTCAGTTACCAGTGGTAACCTACTTTAGCAGAAGATAATTTCCCGGTCGAAGCTTAGCGTGAAAAACACGTGTTTTAAGCTATAATAGTTAGTAAACCATAATTTATAAATTCAATTTATTTCTATTATATTTAAGTTTTCAATTGGTTTTGAGTAAAAGCATTATTTGACAAAAATAGCCCGGCTTATCTTAAAAGGTCAAGACCTCCGTCCCCGGGCCTGTGACATAGAAAGTAGTTACCAAGCCGAGGAGAGTCAGAAAAGGTAAATCGATTCATTGCAATGTTTCTCGGGCGGTAATTCTCCAAAATCCACTCGGGCTCTAGATAACGGGGGATAACGACTTCGCCATGTAATCTATATATATTTTTTGATATTGCATGTTCGTTGTTATGTTTATACTGCTTGTTTACCAGAGTTAATTACACCCAGTTTAACACGTTTAGCATAGCCCGCCACGGGTGGCCTTGTTATTCAGTTGTCGGTACATGATTGTAACTAGTCCGTAATTATATTTCAGCGGCTGAAAATATCGTTGTATTGATACAACATTTATAATTTGAACCATTTATTCTGATAGGACACCCGACGACTGCCTGCCTTCACCTTTCGCCAATCCTGGTCTCGGTCCGCACCGGGACATCAGCTGGTGGTCCGATTCATGCAAAAAATCCGACAAAATTTATTATCCCCATTTTCTCAGAAATTTCAATACAGATTGTCCCTATCATTGGTTTATCTAAATTAACGTCTGCTGTCGATTACTTTATCTATGTCTGCTGTTTGGTAATAGTGACAGCCCCAGTCCCACAGCCGGCTTTATACATGTAAGTCTTGGCTCTTGAATGAATTATACTTCCGGTTTCGGGGTTAGCTCAAAATGGCGGTGTGTTCTTCGAGTAGGAATCATGAGTGGCGCGTTTATTTAACATTTCTTCGACTACGATTTGAGTAGTGGTTGCTTATAAGTTTTTCTAACCATTTAATGAGGGTTAAAAACGTGTACTACTATAATTTTCATGTTGAGCTGTTCGTGAAAACGTGTGCACTAACTAATTAGGCTACACCAACATCCCCGTTATTTTGGTGACGATATTTCAGTGCAGCGATCATAGTGCCAACGTCCCACACCTCGGGCCGGGAACCCGCAGTTGGAAAACTACTGATCCTCTTGCTTTTGCATGCGCGCACCCAGCCTACAATGTAGGCGGACTCGAATTTTTGAAAATGTGGACCTTTTATTAAAAAAGGACACTAAAAAAGGAAAACGGGGTTCATTCAGAGCTATGAATTGTGCATTCACCGAATTCTTGCCTTTTTGATGGACTTTTGTCTCGTTTTCTCGAAATTTTTGTTTTTCTGAGGCGATCTTATTTGTCTAATTTGCCAAATAGGGGGCTCATTTGAGCTCCCTGAGCTCCTCCTGGGTGCGCGCATGCCTTTCGTGTTGACAAGAAAGCAAGGCCCGGGAAAATGAAAATATTTCGATCGTTCTCCGTCTTGGCCCTCAAAAATTCGGAGACTGATTTGGAAATGCGCAGATCAACGATTTCTGGATAACGAGTATGCGCTTTTGCCAAATACATGTATAAGCGCATTGTAAACCTCACTATCAACAAAAATACCTTGGATTATAGGCCAAAATAAACTAGACTACAGTCAAAAAACAGTACCCAGGTATCTGAAAGAAGCTCGGTTGAAAGGAATGGGTTTTTAGTAATTGATGAATGGGAATCGTTTAACAACTAAATTTTCCAAAGGGCTTCTTTTGCTTTTGTGGTTATAGTTTCAGCAAAAAATCATCGGAAGTACATTGAAAGGAAATGTCAGTTGTCCGGGTGATTCTGACGAGAGAGGCCACATACCTTTGTTAATGTTTCTTTCAATGAGGCAGAATCCTCAAATTTTGGAGATTTTAAGTTTGATGTTGAGGTCATGCAGTTATTGAACGTTATCTACACCCTTGTTGAATCAAGTCCAGTGGATTCCACAATCGGCATATTTTTATGCTCGATTTTATGCGCTTTTCCAAATTTGAAAACACACTGCTCTTCGGAATACATCTGTCGACGGCGAAACAAAACACTGCCAAGAAATTTGTTCAGCAGCGTTCTTTCAGCAGCGAGTGCTATATACCATGAAGGTAGTGTTACACTTTGTTCTAGGTGAGGCATCTGTTATTGCAAGTCGAACTTGGCGACCTTGTCCTGATTTTCAAGGTCATGGCAAGATGTGTTGAACCTACATCACATCATACAATGAATTAACTTAATTTTTAAAGCGCAATTTTCTGGTGTGGAAATTTTGGGAGCTTCAATTTTCAGTAAGCAGTTTACACAGACACAACAGAAATGAAGTGTTGTAAAGGCGTTCATCTGGTTTATCATTACAATCATGATTATAATCATACAAAATTTTAATCTTAAAAAGTAGCATATATCTCATCTTTGGGGACAATTCATTCACCTTGTGACGAGTGCTTAATCGATTATAATTTCGCTATTTCAGGTTGATGAGACGCTGGCTAAAAGAACATTGGGTTTAAGTGATGATGAATTAAAAGAACTGGACCTGAATGGTAAAATTTCTGAATCCTAAATTAATCAGTGATACAATAAATGCTGCTTCTCAACCGAATTGCATTAGAGTCATACCACTAGCCCTTCACCAGTTATTGATGGTGTATGATTATAGCAGAAGCAAACGATAAATAATTCAATTCATAAACAAACATTCCGCATACCTGACAGGCTTCATTTCCTTTATAACAAGAACGTTCTCAAAATTCGAAAATAACAGAATGTACTAGTAACATAAAAACGAAATGAACCATAAAAGTTATACAAATAGCCAACTCAACCAGCAGGGAAATGACTTGAATGATTTGATTTAAAAGATTTCGTCCCATATAAAGACAACGATTTTAGAAGATGGAACTCTCACAGTTGGTGTGAAGAATTTAGTCACGGACATTCATCCAAAATCTATATACATGTATATATATATTGGATGATGTTCGTGACTAAATTCTTCACACCAACTGCGAGGGTTCCATCTTCTATATATATATATATATATATATATATATATATATACATATACATATACATATACATATACAGTACATACATACACACACACATATATAAATATACATATACATATATATATATATATATATACACATCCACCTATACAGTACATACATACATGCACACACATATGAACATATACGTATATATATATATATATATATATATATATATAAATTAAATGGAACCTTTGGGGCTGTTTGATGCAATTCAATCTTTGAAAATTCATAATACAGGAACATCAACAAAAGTGTGATAAGATAATTACTCTAACTCCCTGTCCGAAATTTGCACTGAAACGATTTTTGAGATCGAAGTGAGTAAATATTTATCGTTTAAGTTTGAAATGTACTGTGGATAAATCATTACATAGCTTACAGTATAGGACTTTCCATAGTACTTTGTAAATAAACGCATTTCTTCCGAAAGCATAAATTGGTCGTCCCTTCACATGCAGTGTGAGTTACCGTAAACAAGAAACATTGGAAAATATTTGTACGATTGTTTTAACAATTAAAATTGGAATTAAAGAAAGTGGAATCTGGAAAATAACAATATTCATTAAAACATAGAGACAAATGAGTACCTGTTCCACAGTTGTCAACGTTCGAAAATGAAAAAACGCGACAACTGGACTAATACGCGGTACTTCCGAAAAGAAAGCGGGTGATCTGGCTCTATGCCAAACCGCAAGGGTGAAATGTTCCCGGCAACATACGGAATGTCCCGACAGCAGTTTTGTCTAACCTGAGACGTTGCTCTCAAAAGCGCCCGTCGAATGGGTAATTGAGGGTGCCTCAAAAAACCTACGCACACACACAAACACACATACACAGACACACAGTCACAGACACACTTAGCTACGCAAACACTAGTTTTTCGAAAGCCACGTAAACTTTTCATTTATAATAGCAAAACAAACTTTTAGAAACCAAATGTCATTTCTTCCCGTAAAATACTGTAATATGATTTTAACACACGAATACGTTTTGTTGAAAAACTCCTAGTGGGCAGTTTGATAGGTTGTCGACAGTGGTTCTAAGACCACAAATGAAGAGATATATTAGGCTAGACTTTTACGGTTTCCATCCAGGGAAATCCCTGCTTGTCTAGAACCATGCCTCAAGAGTCTCGCCTTATGAACAAAAATGTCAAAATGAAAATGCAGCAATGAAATTAGGCTTGAATTCATAACTACAACGCCAGATCAAAACTAAGACGAGCAGACAGTCGAAAATTTAGTGTGCGAACTTTTTGCGGCTAGTCTCGTACTTGCAAGCTCTAATAACAGAATACAATGGTAAACTGCAGGAGTTTTCAGTCCAGGGCTAGAGTTCTATGCCCTGAGAAAGAGGGAATGACAGATGAAATGCTATTTTTATTGGTGACATCACCGTGGCCGAGGGACTTGGAACTTAGAATTATCATCTTGCATACAATGCACATGATTGCTTTAAAACATACTATTTAATTCTAAAACCCAAAAGAGTTACCAAAATGAGAAAACTAACACGATGTAACGGCAGCATAGAAAAGGAAATGAACAAGATAGGTTACCTATCGAGTTATTGACCGAAATGTGACCCTCGTGGCCATTTTGGAGGCCAAATATTGGACACGTTAAAGGGAATTTTCACCAGCAGTAAAAATATGTTAAGTTGATTATTTGCAGATGTGCGAACCAGAGGTGATTGGGATCTTTGTATGCAACTGGACGTTATTGGACATTTCAAATGTCCAACGGCATGTTGTCATTTTAGAAAAATTCCCGAATATAGGCTTTTATGCTTTTTTATACTGAATCTCCGTACGGTAGATTTATAGTTTTCGTGTATTATTATGTGATATCTGCATGCAGGTGACGGCGTGTACCAAACGCAAGAAATGAGAATAGCGCTGAGTAAAAGAGATGAGAACGGCGACGTCTTACGAGAACTCGATGATGAAGATGATGATGATGACAGTGAGTATGAAAGTACAGCGTAGATGCTTAGTATTTGTCCATAAATTGTAGTTTAAGGTAGTGAGACAATTACGTTCAGCCCTATACTCACACGAAGCTCAACGAGATGAGATTTTGCCCTTCTGTACGTAAGTCGTTGGGACGCAACCATTGGCATATACGTATTTCACTGAGCATGAAGTCATTGAACTAACATAAAGCATTTTCATAGGACATCTGTACTAGTTACAACCTAACGTCAGCGTGCTGATGGTGACTGGAGCTTGGCTAGAGTTTCGTTGACGCTAAGAAAGCTGCATGTATTGTGATCACGTGTTTTGCTCATAATTGCGGCTATCTCCGTGACAAATTAAGATTTTTGAGAGAAACACACTAACATGATTACCAAGATCTGAACATTGTCTTAGGGCATATAATGTTAGATTGTGTTATCATCATAGATTTTGAAATATGATTTTGAGGATCTCCAAAACAAAGTTATCCCAAGAACTCAAACGAACCTCACATGTACACGTACTAAAGTGCATTTATCTTTGTAGTTTTGGCCGCTTCTCCATGACGAGGAAGCGATAAAAATCCATGCAACGACATACGAAGAAGTGGAGGATTCATTACAAGTTATAACGTCGTCTGTTTGTCAACTTTGGTGCTGGTTTAACGTATGAACTGATGATTTCTTAGAATTTACGAATCTGGTTCTTCTCCAGATGTCACTGTTTTGTCATGAACACGAATGTTGTCACCTGACATTGGTAATCTAAAATAAACTTGCTACCTACTGTGTTACCTCTTGGTGGAATGTTATTCCGTCATAGAACAGGGCCTGAAGGCAAATCTCCAATTAACAACGCCAAAAATATTTTTGAAATTTCTGTGTT
The DNA here is from genome assembly GCA_002633005.1 of Phoronis australis. NCBI lineage: Eukaryota > Metazoa > Phoronida > Phoronidae > Phoronis > Phoronis australis. The sequence goes on along the minus strand of NMRA01000221.1, from coordinate 56,452 downwards.
ACTTAAGTGTGTGCACAAGATAAAGAAATTTAATTTTGTGCTTATGTATATTGCAGCACAAATGTATTTCACGGATACAAATGACCCCTGGATTACCAGTCGACGACACAGGAGTACTCACATCGCTCAGTATTGGAATGGTTATGGGCATAGATTTGTGGTAATGGGGAGAGAAAATAAAAAAAAGTTTAGCCGTGAGATCATTACCTAAGATGAAACGAATTAGTACCACAGATGACGTATGTCTATCAGACCACGTGGAATGAGTTCTTGATAAAAATGATGTGAAACGGGCCAGACAAGGCGCTTCATCAAGTTGCATTATCTTTAGTCAGGGATTCTGTCGGGTATTAGAAACGCCGGTCCATATTTTTATATTCCGCTCCCCAAAGAAAATTGTCAATCATTTTAATCTAGGTTGACTTTTTCGGATAAAAATTTGAGCCAATGACGCATGACCTGTGTCGCATGGTACGTTCTAATGTGTATTCCTACCTTTTCTAATCGCTTTTCGAACGTTTCACTCGTATATTTCGAGTTCACGGAGTAACTGTTACAGTCGTCGCTGGTGGCATTGGTCGCCGGGGACATCGTGCTGTAGACGTCTTCTGACAGCGTTGTTGAAATTTACACTTACCTTGACTAAAATCTACGTTAATCTCGCAAATTTATTCCTCAAAACTGAAACATTTTTCTCGGACTTTTAAGAGCAAAATACCTGCCTTGTTGGCATAGAACAGAAATACAAGATGCTCTACATGAAAGATTTTGCAGCGGACCTACACTTTTCTATGTACGGCTTGTCATTCAGTGCCGAGCATGCACACGTCGGAATCGCCTGACAATTTTTGGTTGACCTAATTTTTAGAGCACGTACTTTTTCAGTGTCGAAGGTGTAAACTCAGACGAATCACCCAATAATTGAATTCCAGAGTAAGTCGAAGTATTTCGAGGCTTTTTTAATATAGAGATAGTTGCAATGGACGTATTCATCATAAAACAAGTGCCCTTTTCTTGCGAAATTTGCTATTCCCATGTATTAATACGCCATTTGGCAGCCATGTTTATTCAGGTAGATTAATTTATACCGAACGAGAAGGTCAGCCGAAGAAGTCACGCGAGAAACTTGAAATGATGATTCTTGAAGTGAGGGAAATGCATTGACACTGTCAAGAAAACCGCAAGTGCAGCTGAAACATTTGCCTGGTTGGGTACTGCAGGTGAAAACAATGAAAATGGAAATTTGTTGGACTTACACTGTATCTCCACATAAGTTAGACACCCCCGTAACGAGCATTTTTTATAGCATTAGCGAACCGTGACAGATACCACAAGAGTCGGACAAACTGACATCTTACCAGTGATTGACATTGAAAAGAAACTGACCACCTACCTTGACAACATTCAGACTTTCGAAAGGCGTGCTTTTTGTTCGTCGGCGTGACCTGCATTGGCAAAAAAAGGAAATCGGAGCAACATAGTCAACGTACTTACTGATAACGAGGAAGAGATGTTGTGGGTAACTGCACAGCTCGGCACATATTTGCCGTATGCACTCCTCAACCAAACTGTTTAGTTTCCGAAGATCACACCAATGGCAGATCCATAATTTTGAGTTAAGTGAGGGCAAGGCAGAGTATTAGCCAGGATTTTGCCCGTCAGGCATTCGCACCCCCGAACTGCCAAATGGAAGCTGGGAGAATTTTAGGGGGTTCGTGGCCCCCTTGTTCCCCCTAAATCCGCCACTACACACGCAAGTATTCATCTACAATGGACCAAGATACAGATGCTAAACGACAAATCTGGTAATATGTACCTGCAGGTCAATTGCAGGGAAACAAAAAGGAGGTTTGGCACTGGTACCCACAGCAAACCGTTTTACCTAAAAGTTCTCTCCCGTACATCTGATCCGTCGAGGTGCCCCATTGAAAATTATAAAGCATACAAATCAAGAAGACCATCAAGCATCCTTCACATAGCCAACGACTGAAAAGTGTGGGCCGAACTTGCCGGTCACCAGTCATTATTCCCACAGCAAATTTTCCACACGACTCAGCGCCCTGGTCTGGTCCTTTACTAGGACAGTTCCCAACAGGTCATCCTGATCAAACTCACCATCCAGTTGGAGAGTATGGTGGAAGAGCCAGGTGAACAGAAGAATTTGATGTCTGCAGACATGAGGAATGACTGTCACATTAACGACTGGGGTTTTCCGGCCACTCCAGTCATACAATGGCGAGGCCTCTTGGCGTCTTTGTGTCAGGAAAGAAGGCTCTCTTACCCGACGTAGCCACTGAAGCTGAACAGGCATCTAGTTGGTTTTGGATGAAATATCAGCAGCAATACCACCACCAACCGTCAGACAGAGCCTGATTAGCTCTGTTGCCCTGCCTACTAGAGATAGCTTGGTTTAGGGACGAAACCATTAAGGACAGTAGGAGACCAACTAAAGATGGCGGTTGAGCACAGTTTCATCAAGTGTTTAAAGACAGTTACAAACGAAATAAATTGAATAACTCGAAATTTGAAATAATCAATTGCTCGTACCGGCAAAGCTCTCACTACAATATAGTATGCATTTATCCGAATTTAAAACCTTACTTAAGCGTTCAATATGGTGCGGTTAGTTAATTTGCTCTTCTTGTGACATTGCGAAGTTTTTTTTTATTTTACACTGGCAAACTCTTCCATTTTATCATGACGTATTAGCTTTGCTCTTTCTATACACATAATACTTTTGCTTGCGACATCGTTGATCTCAGTACACTTTATATTTCTTTAAAGGAGAAAGCAACCTATTTTCAGTTCATTCTAAGTAAAAATACATTATGGTTCGTTGATTATCCTAGATATACTGCAGGCTGTGCTTGCAACCGTATCCGAGAACTTGCAATTCCGGAAACTAGCAGTGATTCGCCCTGTGCTGGTGTTGTCGCATGCTGTTTGGGTGCTCAGGTCACCATCCAGTATGACTGCGTATTTTGCCTCACTATACTCGGGCTCAAGCATATATCCATCCACTCACTGTTCGTGAAGAAATTCCTCGTCACTACTGCTTCGAACAATATGTCTGTCACTCACATCACTGTGATATGGGTTCGCTAACTCCAGCCATTTTCAGGCTGCTATATACTAAATGATCCCTAAATCCAACGTAATTGAGAACTCTAACATCCTAGCTTGTCGTAGAGTAGTCGTCGATGGAAATGGTGACACTAATTTTAGGGAACCAGCACAAAAACAACAGTAGAACAGTTCCTCACCGTGAACTCTAACGCAGAAACAAAATGGCGGGACATTCTAAACCCCCTAAACGTCACTTCCGGAATATGGCATAACTACTTTATTATTTTTACAGGAAGGTGTAATGAACTGAAAAATATGTCTGAGATGATAACGAACTGTATTTTTCACTAAAATGACATGAAAAGTGTTGCCTTTCCCTTTAATGCGTGAAAATGACCTTTCTCCAGTCGAGCAGTTGGGGCCGACCATGAGACATATATTCTCAACACAGATTCCACATTTGTTATTTTTGCAGATTAATGGATTCATCAAGTACTTGACATTTTTATGTCCAGCGCAGACAGGGTTGTTTGGCTGCACCTAAGCATGGAGATGCTGTAGTTCGCCGGTCACGTCGTTGACTCCGGATGGATATAACTTCTTAAATATTTCAACTGGTAGCTGGATTTCCGGTGCCAATCAAATAAGCCGTTTTGGCAAGTGAGGTTTTTGGTTGCTGAAAAAAGCTTACAAACAAAACAGTAGGCCCATCCAGTCTTTGAGAAATAAGTTAAATACTCTTGGTTGTACATTACTCCATTTATTTTCCTGTACTGAAACACTGGTTTGGATCAACGTCGGTCCTGGTTTTTGAAATATCTCTTTGGTTTTTCAAATAGACCATCCCAACGGTGGTAATTTGAAGGACCTCTGTGTGGGTTCCATTAGAACGTGTCGTCTACTGGTAACGAACTCCACTGTACGACATCATCCATGAATGTCTTAGGATTAATCTTGTTTGTGAGTGCTAAAGTTTCAACAGTGTACAATATACATGTATTTGACTTGCTTTCAGAATTTCGCTCACATAATGTGGAGTACTCGAGTGACTCAGTGACAAGATTTTCAAGTAATGACTGATCACAGAACCGGAGCCAGCATTTCGGGGGTTGTGGTTAGAATTTCGAGAAAGGGGCATCTCAGTTAATATAGTCCATTCATTCTACGGATAACCCGGAAAAAATTGCAACAGAAGGTTTTATTGCATAAATCGTATCCATTCACACCCCTTAGTGGGAAAAAAGTCTACCGGAATCGGAGTGGCGGAAGTTGGTTTTTCAAGATGGCGGTCAAAATGGCCGCCAGATTTTCTGATGCGCACTATAACTCAAGAGTGGAATGTGATAGAGTAAAAATTCAAAAAGGTTTACCTAGGTTTCGTGGGTCAAAAAATCCATTGGAAATGGTTTTACATGGCTGTGGTGACACCGTCCGCCATTTTCCAAGATGGCCGCCAAATCTACTTGAGTCGCACAACTTCACACGAACAGATTAGTGTGTCGTCTTGCTTCTAACATCGCATCATAGGTTTTCTGGGTCGACTAATCCACTGAGACTCATTGCATTTGGCACTAATGATTATACTTCCACCATTTCCAAGATGGCGGACAAAATGGCCGCCAGATTTGCAGATGATCATTATAACTCGAGAGTGGAATGTGATAGAGTAAAAATTCAAAAATGTTCACCTATCTTTTTTGGGTCAACAAATCCATTGGAAAAGTTTTGCATGGCCGTGGTGACACCACCAGCCATTCTCCAAGATGGCCTTCAAACAATTTCGAAACGCACAACTTCGCACAAACAGATTAGTGTGTCGTCTTGCTTGAAGTACCATAGGTTTTCTGGGTCGACTAATCCATTTAGACTCATTGCGTTTGGCTCTAATGATTACTTCCACCATTTTCTAAGATGGCCACCAAATAGATGCTTCAGGTAAGAACTTCAGATTTCAGAGACACGCCATATCCTGAGTTTTTAAGTCAGCACATCCATTACAACATTTTTGTCTGGCTCTTGATGATTACGACTACTATTTTCAAGATGGTTTAACGAATAATTTATTTGGGTCAAAACATAAGGTTTGCCTGAACTGAAGGATCATTCTCCTCGTGAAAAAATGTGCTGTATTGAAAATAACTATCTGCAATTAATTCAGTGATCTATTATCCACACCGTCTGTGTCACTTCCAGTTAGTTGTAAATGCTAGTGAATCTATACACAATCAACCAGTATTTACACAACTAATCTCTGTCAACTCAGAATGAATTGCTGCAGCTAAAACCACGGCATTCTCCACATGCAACCGAGTACGGCTATCCTAACTTCTTGCAAGTACATCTCTTGGAACTGCAGTTGGTCTTACACGAGAATCTCACTACTTTCAGCAGGTTCACTGGTGCTGCTGAATGGTCCGTCGTAGTGGAAATGAATTTTTTACCTGCCAACATCCATCCCCAATACAGCGAGTCTAGGCCACTGCCACGGAAACTTGACCGCTCTTGCTCTTGATAATATGTCCCGGCAGCATGGAGTTTAGCTACTGAAAAAGTTAGTGATAATGACTGTATTTGGGCTGTGTCTAGTCCGACATCTCATCCACAAATTGCCTGATCGCAAATCATCCCAATTTCCAGAGCCAGTACCGCCATGAAGCACAGATACAACTCTTACCAGCTTCAAATATGTCTTGCTTCAGCTGCATGTGTCTAGTAAATACTATTAGAGCTTTTGCAGAATTCTCGTTCACGCAGTTTCTTGAATGGGAGAGCCTTTGCTAATACCGAACAGCTGTAATGTTGTGTTGCAACCACCTATTGCATGCGCAAATGGCAAAACTGTGCAAGTTTCGGCACCAAGAGACAACTATAGTTCCTTAATGTCCCAGACTCTCCTCTTGCTTTGTTGTCTCTTGTCATATTTCATGAATATGAAATTTGTTGTGAAGTAGCATGGTAACGCAAAAGAACCAACACGTCTGTATCGTCTGCAATAAGGGTAGTTGGATCTTATACTGCGTTCTCTACTGCTGTTTCTACAATTAAAACTTCTGCTTCACCTTGAACTTGTACCACTGTGCAACCAGCACTTCCTAGCAAACTTGACAAGAAGTGAGTGAATCGTTTGTTTTTGCTTTTTGCCAAAAATGTTCCTTTTTTACTTGATCACCATGTCACCATTGAAGTGAACGTCAGTTCCAACCACCCCACCCAGTCTTCGAACATGAGAGACATCTTTAGTTGATGGTCCATCTCAGTAACCATCAAAAACAATAATAGGCAGGGTGCACTTGCTGATGTAATCCACATAAGCTCTACCAAATGACTGATACGTTGCACCTCTAGGCCATGGAATACGGTGAAGGAGAGAACCGCTGTCGATTACATGCATCACTGTGTTTTCTGGAAATTGAAATCCTCAGGTAGTCCTCCACTGGACCAGAGTGCATAAGCTCATATTGATTTATTAGTGACTCTGGGAAGACCAAATGTATCAAAAAGAACAGGGGAACCAACACACTGCTCAAACTTCAAAAGGCTTGATAAACTTTCACTGTTGTCTTTTGCAGCTGTCAGGATTCGCTGAAATAGCAGTCGTGGATCCACTTGTGTAAAATTATTATTAGCAGCATGAACTGATAGACTTGTCATTGCCACAACCTTGTCTTTCTTTCTGAATGTGAAGTCTTTCACACTTGACCCCTCCATAGACAAGTGAACCGCCTTCCCCAATTCTCTGGCATTTTCGGCACTGACGCATGTGCCTGCAGTCACACCTGTGGCGATGTTCTGTAATGTTTTTCTTTAAAATGGGATGCTGTTGTGGAGGAATTCAACAAGGCTGCGGATGTCTTTGTCTGGGTACATTCTTTATGCTGCTGACCTTTTTCAATTTTTTGTCACAGTCTGCATGTAACCATTTATACTTGATCATGCCGGCAAGGAAAGCAGCCACGGTGCACTCTGTGTATCTCCCATTTCGCAACCTCTAGTTAAACCTCCTGTTGTTTTAATACATTTCATGAGCATTTGTTAAATTACAAGGTCATGTCTCATTATGACAAGCCTGCCCTGGCCGTAGACGTCTGGACGGGTGTCTTTGAGTTGCTACGTCTGCTTCAGTCAAGTATATGTATGACAATTTTGCATAAGAGTTGTGACCAGCAGCTGCAAAGTAAGGCAGCATTTCAAAAACTGCTTTTAGGTGAAGCTCCCAATCCGACGTTATTTCTGCTTTTAAAAAAGTCGAAAGATGTCAGTCACCTTCATATACTGTAGTCAAAGACTACTGATTGGACTTTGCCTAGACAAGTCTGATTTATGTGCTTTGATTTTTTATGGATACCCACAAGACACTCCGACGAGCATACATGTACATCGTCGCACACAGACGTCATGCCAGCAATAAGATCATCATACCGCTTCAGACCAGCTCTCAATTCATCATGAAGAATATCATTGTCCATTGATTCTTCTGACGAACTATTCTCTGTCACTGTGAATTCTGAAGACCTATATCCTGATTCAGTCGTTTTTTGAATATACCAATGGCAGTAGGTCGGAAACCAGAAGTGAACTCTCGTGAGGGCATTCCACTGTAATCCAAGGTTCAGAATCGGAAGACACTGGCTGGGCATGGCATGCCCTATAGTATACATCTAGTTATGTGATCAGTTGGGATGTCCGAGAAGTCTGAAGAATCTGTCTCCATGTTCTGACTAGCCAAAGTTTGTGTACAAGCATTGAACTGCTCCACCTCTTGGCATGTAATCTGTGTTGGTGACATTCCGGACTCCTGGAATTTCTGAAGAGCCTGAATTTCTTTCTTCATTGGTTTTGGATTGGCGTTACTTGATCTGTCAATATTTGGAAGTGCCATGTTGAATGTTCTGGCTTTTATGATAGCATTCAGTGCTGAGTCTACCAACATATGGACCCTCACTGCTTTATCCACACTTCTTCCATTTAACATAAGGATTACACTGTTTGATGCATACACCGTCTCAAGAACTCCTTGAAGCCCTGTGCTTGACATTACGTATCCAATACATTCCAGAAAGCTCATCTCAGCATGAAATCTTCCAAGCCTGGCTAAGAACAAGTGACTGCAGATCACTATCGTTTTGTTTGCAGGCACTAATTTCCTCTAAAATCAGTTACCTTATATGTTCATAAAAAACATGCACATTAAACAAATTGTGGGTCCTAACTATTAAAATTTAATTAATAACTTTTTTTAAATTCAAGTGAAATCAGCAGCCATTTCTCAATACATGCCAGCAGCAGACGAAATAAATGCTTGGGAACAACTAATAATATCTCCAATAGCAGAGAAAAAAGCCACTTCCTGCCCAATTTTATTAAGGTTTGTATAATAAATGAGCCAATAACTCCACCAGAATAACATATTTTTCTGACTAATAATATTTTTGATACCTCAAATGAATATATTTTACAGAAAAATAATTGAGTTTGTGAAATTTATTATGAAAATTTAACTAAAGCCTTTTCTGAAAAACACTAACTTTTGTATTATATAATCTAAAAGGTGACTGAAATTACACATTTAGTATATAAATCTTAGAAACAAATGATAGAAACAATCAACTCATTAACCCTGACTGTAGATTGTAAAATGTTTTTGTGTAAATGTGTATCAGGTTACAAACAATGTTTGCAGAACGTAATTGCGGTAAATTGGGGTTTGTGAATTGGCAGCAATTTTGGCGGCCATTTTGTCAGCCATCTTGATTTTTTTCTCGCAATCCAGTGACCAATTGTAAGGTCCAGATATTTTCAATTGTCTAACTTACAAAAGAATAAAACTTTTGCCATTTTCAGGGCAAAATATGAAAAGAAATCTTGCAACATGTACCAAATTGCCGTTTCGGCCGCCATTCTGTCGGCCATATTGGTTTTATTTTACGGAAATTTGGCATCTTTTGATTGGTATGCCTGTTAGGAAAAGAATATAATCAATGACAAACTTTATTGTGTTATTTTTAGCTGTTACATAAGAGTAATATGCCAGAAAACAGTAATCACCGGTTTTGTCGGCCATTTTTTCCGCCATTTTGAAAAACCGACTTCCGCCACTCCGATTTCGGTAGATTTTTTTTCTGTCACCAAGGGATGTTTGAAGATGCCATTTACGCAAAAAAACCTTCTGTTGCATTTTTTTCTAGATTGGGCCCTCTGGAGCCCTAGAATGACTGGACTAATATTTTGTAAACGTCAACAATAGAGTTTTAGGTGAGACCCTTGACGCAGATTAATTACGAGCAAAAGGAATCTGTAAGTACGGAAACGATGGGTTTCAGCTCTAAGTTACTGAGATAAGACGGAATTTGTTCTCGAGAAATGAGGATGCCGTGAGTGTTTCTCGCAAAGAATGGAACTCATATTCGAAAGTAACATAATCAGGCGTGTTTAAATGAATGATTGCACATCGTTACGTACAGTACATGAGTTGACGTAATTTTTCTTCTCATTATATTTTTTGCTTGTTACCTATTAAGTTTCTTACATCTCTAGAAATAGAAACAACCCACTCTTCCAAAGGTTCACTACATCAAAAATATCTCAAATTTCGGACTGAAGTGTAATTGTTATACTTTTACCAGCAAAAATATGCGACACTTCGGTTATTAAATGCAGGTATACTGAAAATAACGCCCGGGTAATAAATCCCTTTGTTTGTGTATCATGCTCATGAGAATTTGCCCGCACGTTTTACGAATACGGAGAAACGATTACACACCTGCATTTCTAAAACAATATGAAGTAGGAATACTGATGAACTATCAACCGATATACATTCATCAAATCCGTGTCAACGTCGCATCATTTCACGGCGCGACTGAAAAGTTTAGGGCCGCTGTACCTCAACCTCACCCACCGGAACTACTCGCAAGACCGGGTTGAAACTAAATGTACATATGTAGTAGTCTACTTTGTACCTGCAAGTCTTCAAAAAAAAGTCTCATTCAGTTTTCCTAAAACAGCCTTTGGTCACCGCAGACCAGACCCGTGCCCAAGATGTTATCCCTAAATGAGAATGAACCTTTAGTTAGATTCAAGAATCACGATTGGCAGTGATCGGAACTGCGCTCTTTTGTAAACAATGTAATCAATGTTTTAGGAACTATTCAACACTTGTACACCTTTTAAATGGTGACAAAATGGACACAAATACAATACTTCATTCATACCAGTTTCGACTCATTAGTAGACAATCAGAGTAAAGAAAAGTCGGAGCTCTGCATTCGGAATTGTGGACTTTCGAAGGTAGAGAACTTTCAGTCAAGAACGGAAACGCACACCCGTGCACACGCTTGCATGTCAATCCACCAATCCACAAGCAAAATGGACCCTGGATGAACAACATATTTGACGATCACTTTCAATTCAAACATTGAAAATATTTGCACTTCATCATGCTATGCTAGCAAGTACACCAAAGTAGCAGATAACTTACTTACAGATAATTTTCTGCTGTTTTATTTTTTGGTCGATTTAGGCCTTCATGCGTAAGCTGTAGCGTGTCAGTTCGTTAGACAAATTCTCAAAATAATGTTTCTGAATGTGATTATTATAGCTAAATCTGCTTGAGTTACAATCAAAAAGTTCTCTATCGAAGTTCTGTTTTTTCTGTCAAAATTGCGGATGAAAATTTGTGTTATATTTTTAAAATATTTTATTGCGCGCGCAGAATACGATCACATTACCGCCAGATGTTAGAAGTCTTTTGTTTAACTGAAATAAGAATTAGCAGCATTATTTTGTCCGTGTGTGTGTCAGAATATAGTCTGACAGTATTTTAAGTTGTATTGTTTTGTTTTGTTATTCTGTTCGATTGGCATGACCCCTGAGTTAAGTACAGTGGTGAAGAGAATCAGCAGTTACAGCGATAATCAATAGAGAGCCAGCTATAGAGACATCAAGTTATTGAATAGACGAGGGTAACAGTTGCTGAACGTGTCTCAGAAGTTCATCACAAGTCAAGGCTTCGCAGCACTGGTTGGAGCATAAACAGACATTACGTCGGACGTTTTGTTTGAGTAGGCTTGTGAACGTACGATTGGGATTAATAAAGGATTAACTCGAACCAAGTCTTCAGTCTATCGTCGCACCGAAAGCTATTAGCACCGGTCTGTAACAACCTGCGCCCACCCACACACGGGGAAAAACGTGACAGTGTGCATACTGAGGTTCATGGGAATATTGGAAGCAAGTGATCGTGAAACTGAAACAAGACATTTTATTGTTATTTTCCAGTGCTTTTAACTCCGATCTGGTTGTCGTGACATTGCTCTGGTTGTACAGTTGGCTGGGAAGACAAGTGTTAACTTTCTTTAGTTTGTAGTACCTCTCTCTGTTTGATGAATCTTTGAACCTAATTGTGACGTGGTAAATGCTTAGAGTTACAGTATGTCCAGTGGCCTCTGTCTTAGATCTGCCACTTTTTGTGCTCTGTATGCCTCTTCATTTTTCGTGCCATTGGTAGTATTGTGTTTGGGCTGTGCTTTGTACGTGTTTTGTGGCTGAATCTGATATCGTTCGTTGGAACATTACTGGATATTTGATCACCAGATCATATACATGTATTTGATAGAGGTTCCTAACTATACAATAGGTACTTCGTCTGAAGACGGTGCAGCGTCAAATAACGAGAGATGGACGAGTGCCAATGCCTTGTGTAAAAGCAGCACTTTTCGACGGCAACCGGCGAAAAACCAGTGGAATTACATTTTTAAATAATGTTAAAACATCTGTGGGATATGGTTACAAATGTGTGCTCCATAGTGGATAGAGTACATGTACATATGCGAAGAGAGAGAGTATTGGCTGCAGTTATTTTGGGTAGTGAGTTCTATCACCAGATGTATCATGTTACAAATTATGCCATTACTGCACATAGAGAAGAGAATGGATTCAGGCATCTGAGTCAAGTACTGGAGGAATCGGGAAATGAATTCGATTTCCCACTAAACGAACTTTCATCAAGGAGTGAACATAGAATAGAAGAGTTCGCTCCGCCATTCAACAACAATCGAATGAGACTTAAAATGTGTGTTTTAATCAATATCTTTGCTTTCATTCTCTTGAAGCTCACTTCAAAGGCAATCATGCTTTTGTTTCAAGTTGAATTCTTAATAAGACAAATTACCGTTGCTTATAGCATTCCATACCTCCATGGACTACACAATTTTAGTGATTGCTCCTTGGGTTCAGGGGGAGTTGCCCTCGATGCTAGCAAAGGGGTACAAGGGAGGAGTGCAAACCAGGTGGGAGCCAAATGGGCATGTGCTGGCCCCCTCCCATGGCGGTACATGGCAAGAGTGCTATACAAGTAAAAACCACTGGGGTATGCCACATGAGTGCTGAGACCCTCCCATCGTCACAAATTATGGTTGTTCCCCTGACCATTGACAACATGTGCTGAGATGGTGATAAGATTGGCCCTCATTTTGTGCATGACCCAAGGAATTTTCTTGTAATGACTGGTGGCCATCATGTTCCAGTACCATTCTGTGTGTTTTTCAACTTTTCATTACAAAGTATACCCAGCACACTGTGCGTTTCATGTCCACTCAACAATTTTAAAAGTGTTCCATATTGAATACGCCAGACTGCTACCTGTGCAGACAATTGGTTTGTGCAGAAGGTGTAACACAAGAAAGAAGGAGGAAGGAAGACAATTCATCACTAACACAACACTGTATTACATTCTGATGCTCCTTCACATATAATCTTAGTAGACATATACATGTACTGACACCAAATTATTTACAAATGGCAGAGCGTAGCCTGTGCAGTAGCTTACAACAGACGACAGCGACACCGGGACTGCGATTAACTTGTTTTCCAACCGCGAGCAAAACACAAAAAATGAAAAATAATGTATCATATTTTTGAATAACAAATAATCCTGACCTTCTGGATCCTTAGGGAACGTAAAAAATGACACGCCTGGGGTTTTCGTGGATGAATTAGTGCAATTCATCGCACTGCAAAATGCGCCCTTCCCCTTTGTTCTCGCGCTTCCTATTTGACCGTTGCTTATTCACCACTTGGCGGCGCTAGTGAACTCTCAAGTGAGCTCTCCTATTATACTACACTCCTTACTTTCATTGGCGTCGGCTTTGAGGCCGTATAAACTCGACTCACTTACAGGCGTATTTGATAATTGGATTCAGGACCGCGAACAACAACAAGAGAACGGCGTTACATGCCTATTTTAGGGCCTCCACGGGCGTTTTCTTTGAAACTGTTGTCAGTTCCCCGTCTAACATCTTAGATTCAGCAGCTGTATTATGCAGAATGCAGCACACGTCTTCAAAAACGTGCAAAAACGTAACAGCTACTGTTTAACATCCGTATTGCTCTCCAGAACCAATGACACACCTCGAACGGAATATGCATTCGACTGGCCAATTCCAAACCTTCGGCTTGCAACTTGTTCAATACCACTACTTGCTATATACATGTAGGACGTAACCCATTTCGGTTGTAGATTTTGTAGTCTCTGTACATCAAAAGGGTATTGAATGAGCAGTTCATAAGAGGCTCTGTTTCGCTGGCGAATTTTTTAGGTTTCAACCATGGCACTTTATTTGCAAATATGTGTCACGAATGTATTTTCTACGCACCGGGCATAAATTCTGCCCGTCTTTTATACGGAAATCTAGTGTGGATCTTCTTAGTCCTGTATACGTCGGGATTGTGCTGTACAAGAACCATGAAAATTTCATTTGGTACAGTTTCGTTTAACGTTTTCTTCGTGGAGGTCGGTCAGTACAGTACGCTCACACTTAAGGCATTATTTCCTAAGTGGGTGAGTTTTTCTGTAAGTTCAGTTTGAAATAATATTGTATTTACTTTGTGGGCTGCTTCGTTCTGGACCATACTTTGGTTTGATCGTGTCTTCAGCCGTGCACTGTACGACTCGATCCAGCCCGATCCAACTAGACTATTTAATTCTGGCGATCATGAGATGACGGTAAACTACCAGTACTCATGCTGTTATCTTTGTTGTGATTTTTTTTGGATAATTATTCTTTCGTTTCATGTTGAAACAGAGCGTGTAGTTAGTATGGAAATTCACGTGTCAGAGAGAGTCTGTGTTTCGTTTTGTAACTTGCAAAAAATGCATTGATACGTTTAACAAATCTGAACGTACATGTACACTCTGCTCTAGCTATTGATTGCTCTTGTTCTCACATCTATAACGGTCATGTTTAACGCAAAACACATTTGATGGACAATGCGCTTTTTGAACCAATGGTCTCAACCGTCAGAAAAGAGCTATTTGTGTCTTGGAAGTGCAAGCACGATATTCTTTCTTCAATATAATTCACATTGTCCAAGGGTGAATAACACGAATGGCTCAACTGGCTAAGATTCAAGAGTACACATCAATAATGCTTTAATTTCAGGAGCGATGTTTGCATTATTTCTAGTCAAAAATGATTATCGCCTGTTTGTGGTCATGCAGACATTTTAGACGACTTTTTGAAACTATTTCACTGAAAACGTTTGGACAATAGTGAAAAGGCAAACTTTGAAGGTCCACCAAATTCGGACACCACGGAAATGTTGTCCCGCGAGATTTGTCTAAGAATGAATTTGCGCTTTCGGAAATAAAGTTAAGTGGCTGAAAACGGCGCCTGTTATCTTTGTTGATTAGTTTGTTTGTAGCTTAACAGAATACGAATCATAGCTGCTGGTTTGATTTATTTGTGGCAGTGCCGGTACCAGCACAACTGCTCACTGAAATAAAATTTAAATTGTGTACCACAATTTCACATGTATCACACGGTCGTCTTAGCAACATCAATGGCCAGTAGTGCATGAAGGCCCGCACCAGCGCAAAAAAATTCTAATTGTGGATCAACAATTGTCCAGTGGGGCTCAGCCTGAAGGCGGCTGTTGAATGGAACCCTCTCATAGGCAACCCCACACAATGCCCACCAAAGCTAAAGGGGCCCCTACTCGTTGGCCACCTTCGGGCGGGAATCTCTATATTAATATAGAATAAACCGCTTTTCGGTCGTATTCGGACGTTGCCGTCTACAGTACATTAATACAGGTCTGGACTGAACTCTTCAGGCACTCAACAGAAAAGCCAGTGTGATCACGTGCTTCATAACGACAATATCTATTTTCCATCCAATCAGAATTTCCGAATGTTATCTTCCATCTAATCGGCAAATCACCAACAAGATGTCAAATCCGTCCTCCCTTCAGTGAACCTCAGTAACCCTCAGCACTGAGTACACAGTTTAAAAACATTCCCCTGGTTTGAGTTAATTATTGAGCAATCGTGCAGCGCTGGAGAGAACATTAACTTCAGAAAGGAACTTGGAGTGATAAATTTTGACAAATGTAAGTAGAATATCTTCTCATTAGTTTTTACATGTAATATGACAAGGCCTTATGCAATATGAAAAAAGTCTTTCATCTAACAGCACTCCATCAGTTTGTTGGCAACTGTTAGATGCGTCTGAATGTTTGCCAGTAAACTGCTTTTGATTATCGGTAGGTACAGTAGTAATGAAACCTTAAATGAAACCAAATTAGTGCTAGCAAAGTGCAAACGACGATCTGGCGATATTCTAAACCTCGATATGTCATTTCAAGCTAATTCTATGAGAAGTCAAACTTGTGTCACTCATAGCATGATGTTTGTGGGTAAATAAAAAACCTGACAGGCAAAAATCATTGACGCGTATGTGGAAGCGTTTACTCATTAGTAACGAAAAACTGTGAAGCTAATGGCAAAGGTCCACTTTGTCAAAGAATGGGTTAACATTGATATATACGATTTCTAGAACTAACACCTTTGATCCAACTGGCTCTTCGATCATGTCAAGTATATGATTCAAGATTCATTTTGATCTATGAAATAAATACAGAAAAAATCATGAACCTTAACTGGGATTCGAACCAGGGGTCTTCAAACTAGACCGCCAAAAACTGAAGACTTGTGTTTGGATTCCCAGTTGAGGTTCCTAATGTGTTTGTGTTTATTTAATAT
Organism: Phoronis australis; assembly: GCA_002633005.1. Lineage (NCBI taxonomy): Eukaryota > Metazoa > Phoronida > Phoronidae > Phoronis > Phoronis australis. Next base: position 40,347 of record NMRA01000221.1, on the reverse strand, counting down.
AGGTCACTGTTTTCAAACCCCAACGTCTGCATATTTACTATGCTGAGATAGCTACACTCAAATGAAACAAGGTCCGTGTTTTGTCATCAAGAGGGTTTTTGATTCCAGGCATTTTGGCACTACAATTACCTCAGAAGATGCGAATGGAATAATCTGACAATTGCAAGTTCACTTTCTTGGAAAAAATGAAAGTTTTGCACTAGAACCGTGTCTTCGTATTCGAATACACAAAAAGGAGCTCTTATCAGCTGACACCCACCTTGTCATGTTTCAGCCTGAACCAATCTCATGACATGTACATGTACTTAATTTCAAGGTCACCTCTCAAGAACCTAGGTCTTTTGGTGGCCGTGCTTGTGGTCCTCGTGAATGGTTCTTTTGGCAACAGATTGAGGCGGAGGAGACGCAGTATTCCTGAAAACCAATACACTCGGGTAATATTGGTGTTTTAAATGTTGAACCTCTCACGCAAACATGTACCTCCATTCTACAGTGCTGATCGAATCCAACGTCCTATCGAACGAACTTCAGCCTCAGTCAGGCCTCGGGTGACCTTCAACCGGAGTGAGGTCAGGCTTCGCCCGGACGCGTTCTGAACTCGGTTGNCTTTCCGAGCGAAGTAAAAACAAAGCCAAGGCATAGCACGGACGCGACTTCACTTCGGATTAACCGCGGTCAGACGAAGTCCGGACCTGAGCTAGCCTCGGTCCAACCGCGGTTTGGAACCCGTATCCGGACGCGGCCTAGCCGCGTTCGATAGGACGTTGGATTCGATCAGCACTGTAGTTAGGCTACCCCAACCTCCCCGTTATTTCGGTGACAATGCTTCCGTGCATCGACCACACTGCCAACGTCAAATAGTTTGTGGTCGGGTACATACAATATAGCAGAAATACTCCCGACCTGTCGACAAGCCATTGATTTCAGTCAGTCCGAGCTCTGGAAAACGTAAAAATCATAATCGTTCTCCATCATGGCCCACAAACGTTCGTGGATGAATTTGCCACATGTAAGATTCAATGATTTGTGCGCAACGTAGAAGGAAAGGTTATTTTGCCATATAAAAGAATATGGCAGAGCTCGTGATGAGCTTAAATGATGCCCGGAATTTACGGCAGAATAAACAATCCTCAAAATGATTTAATATTGCCAATCTATGTGAATGACTGAAGCTCAGTCGACGTAAATGGCTTGTTAGTAATAAAAACAAACACGGTTTTAAATTAACTTGACATGTTTCGTATTCATTTATTCAAACACCATCATCAGAAGGGAGAATATAGTGACAATATTGGCGAAAACGATTTGGTGACTGATTACTGTGTAAACTTAAAAGTTGTATTAACATTCAAGTCTCTAAAACTGTGGAATTTATTTAACCCTAAGGACAAAATTCCTATGGGTCTTCGGTCCATGGTAGTGTACAAATTTATCTGTGCTAGATGTGGCTCCAGTTATATAGGCGAAGCTGTTCGCCATTTGAAAACCAGGACCCGGGAACATCTACATGTAAATTCTGACAGAAGTTCACATGTAAATATTCATCTACAGAGTTCCAATCATTGTTATCAGCAGTGCTTTTTCAATGACTTTGTAATTATAGACCAGGCAGAAACAACAGAGGAGCTTAAAACTCGTGAGGTGCTACACATCAGTTGGTGCAAGCCCAATATCAATAGGCAACTGCCACACCACAGGTTGTCATTCCACTCCCGGTAAATGTCTGTATCTGTGCTTCATTACTTGTTGCTGGGCGTAGCTAGGTGGCCACTTCTGATGATGGTGTTTGAATAAATGACACCAAAACAAAAAAGTCGATTTAAAACCGTGGTTGTTTTTATTGACATATGCTGTTACTTGCTACCATGGAGAGCTTGTTAGTAACGTGTGAATGAGCTCAAATATTTGATTTCGTGTAACAGTCAAATGTATCCCGAGGACCTCTTTTGCTTATTTGTCTCCAGTTTTATCGAAATAACATCGGGAACACGTCGACATGAATCTTCTGTTGTACAAGGTCATTCTCCTGAAACAGGTTTAAAACTTTGGCTAATACTTTTGTTGCAATAGAGGCAGGCAGCCGTAGGAAGCGGTTGGGCCCAATTTTTAAACCGTGGCAACAGACATAGGCGTGGGACCCGGGACAGTTGAGTAAAGAAAGAGTGCGAAATACGGATAAGGGAGAAAATTCAAGAGAACATTTAACAACTCTGCATCAGTGCTTGGTTTACCTTTTGACGACCCTGGCCAGGATGTTGTCATCTAAACGCATTTGAAAACGTGCACGAAATCAATAATACATATATTTTGAAAAATCGAGAAAATTTGTAAAGCGAAGCTTTTGCGGAGCGTACTGGAATTTTAAATTCAATAAGTCAATTTTGCTACTGCACAACTATAATTTTCCATATGCTCCTCTCTGGCCAGGGATAACGGAGACAACTTTCGCTTTATTTTTTCTCGAAACTGTATGTTATTACTTGAGAAAAATTGATGACCTGACAGATAACATGAATTGTTGCACATTTCCTGATATTTGAAAATATTACATTTTCATATTGAGGGGTCCCACCCTTGAAAAAGGCCATTGATGACATTCAAGTGGGCCCCCTGTTTGTGTTTTTAGTGACAAATTCTTAAGGGTCGGTTAACGAAGAGAGGGCCCAATGTTGGAATCGATTACCTCTATTTTCCTGATTTTTGTGAAATCGTGCAACCGGCTTTCATGTTGAAGGAGGTCACTCCCTGCATCGTTTTGGGACCAGGCGACGTTGGAATGCACAGTCACTCTTTTTGCAAGCTTAATGCTCTTTAGCCTTTGATCTTAAGGTGTTCAATTTCAGACGATACCCTCTCTCTCGGTGGAGCAGTTCGGGGGAAATGTCCCTTTGTCCCTCTATACATGTAAAACCGAAACTTAGAAGTATTCATGATGGACGTTGAGATTTCAAATTCATCAAACAACACAAAACATCCGTGCGCAGCCCAGCCATTCGACCCAAACAACCAAAAATTCGGAAAAATACCGTAGGATTGCCACCATCGAAAGGGTGGAATTTTGATGAACGTGAACACCACTATTTGGAAATTACACAAAAGGACTATATCCGACGTTTAGATAGAAAATAATGTTGCTGTTTTCCGTAGTATCACAAGAATAATATCTCTTTTGAGAATGTTTACTATGAGTTATTAGTAAGTAATTCCCACATGTGGAAAACACTGCAATTTAGGCTACTATTTGTGATGGCCGTGTACATGTCGAAAAGGGGTACTCAAAGAACCCTCGCAATCATAAAGAAAGAGTTCAGCGTTATTTTGTCAGTGGAGTTCAAGTTTACCTCGTGAACCATTATAGGTACCTATGAAAGGAGCAAAACACCTTAATACGAATGCCGCATCTCCCATATTTCCCCGATTACCCGTCAAATGTCTGCAAGCATGAAATTGCTTATAGTATTCCGTTTTGATAAACAGATTCTTTGAGTTCTCATTTACTTGTTTATGTATCAACAAAAATTGATAGATTCATAGAGGATTTTTGACAATTAGAACCTTATCTTGTAAGAATTGGTGATGTTTTAGTGAATTTAATTGCAGCCTGAAGTTGGAAAAACTATAAAATTCGATCCCCAAATAGTAACGTACACTTATAGACGATCTTTGCATATCTAAAATAACTCTCAAAGACATTGATGAAATTCGGACTCACAAACTGTAGATAGAAAAATCGTTTTAAAATAATTAAATAAATAATATTAAACTCATTACTTGGAAATGCTGTCTTTGCACTTCCTTGGTGTTTTTAGGTCCAGTAGACGTATTGAACAATGAATTTTTGTTCTTCAAAACTGAATTGATTGCTTGTCCTTATTTGCATGCAAGTAATGACTGATGTACCAACGTTAAAAATAAGATGTACATGTAACTATGCAGTTGACCCGCGCAGAATCTCAGTGATCCACGAGAATTGAATTTGAACTTCAGGCGTTCAGAAAGTGTGTACATTTCTGGGACACACTATCTTTTTCCCCAGCCACCAGAAACTGGACTACCCCTAGCGTTTCAAGTAGGCATTTTGAAACAGCCCAGAGGCACTATACATGTACCAGGGACTTCGGGACCTCACGTTTTCAAAAAAATTCTTCAAGGAAAGATCTGTACTGGCCCTAGGCCCATTCTTACTCTCCGTGTTGGTTCAAGGATATTCAACTCTTGATGGTTTCATCCCCAGGATTGTCCCAGGGACGGATCCAGGATTTTGAGTTGGGGGGCAGGGCAGAGTATTACCCAGGGTTTTACCCGTCAGAAATTCGCACTCCCGAACCGGCTTCCAAATGGAATCTGGGAGAATTTTAGGGGAACCATGGACCCTTGGCCACCCCTAAATCCGCCACTGTGTCCCCCACCTAGGGGGATGTAAGAGATTCGGTACAAAAATACGGGAGCACAGGGGCGAGGGAGGGTAGTGGAGGTGGTGGCGATGGGGGGGGGTTGCGAAGGCGAAATGGTCTGTCCCCCCAAAAAAATTTGCCTTCCTACGGGCCTGAGGCTCTTCAAATTTTGCACAGTGTCAATTTTAAGTATTGGGCTCACAAGTTCACGTTACTACCGTTTTCGGCAACGTCAAAGCCGTTTAATCGACGCTCGTTGAATTGAGTCAAATAAAGCAAGAGGAGGCGTGAAATTATGTAAAGATGGCCTAGTTAACCTGACACCTAAAGGAAAAGTATTACAGTTATGATGTCAATCACTTCTACACCAGGTCGCGCAAGTGTCCATTAATAGGTACATGTACTGTATGCATAACGTGATTCACCCTTGCAAATTGGTAAATGCACTACTCTATCGGAATGCGTAATCTGTGGAGCGTAAAATTGACACACTGATTAATAAACAGCGTGGTACAATCTTTTCTCAGCGCGCGCGATACCCCATGAAGAAAAATTTACGCTTGGTCCATCGTGTTTTTAGAAAGTTCTAGGTGAGGCACACTAGTCGCTTGTTGAACTTGGCAACCTTTGTTCATTTTCAAGGTCGTTGCGAGAAATGATGAACTTTCATCATATCGTATACTGAATTAAACTTTACTTTTAAAGTGCAATTTCTTAATATGAAAATTTTGGCTGTTATCCGTTTCAAAAATGTTAGAAATGAAGTGTTGCAAAGATCTTCTTATGGTGATTACAAAATCAATCATTACCCTATTAACTTATAGGTTTAAAAACGAGTGCATTCCGAGACGGTGGGGACAAATTAGTTACCCTGTGATGAATACTTAATTGGTATCATTCCGCTGTTTCAGATTGATGAGAATTTGGCTAAACGAGCACTGGGTGCAAGTGATGATGAATTGAAAGAAATGGATCTGAATGGTAAATTTTGCTTAACATCCGTGCGCTTATACAATGTATTTATTTAGGTAAAGATTTGGCTGCTATAGTAAATCATACATTTGATCTGTATGCAACAGGGCTCTAGCAAAGCCGCTCTTTTCTCACCTTCGCGTGTGTAATGCACTGTTCATACGACCGCATTACAAACGTGGATTACACTCGCTCTAAAGAGTGCATAGCTTCGTTTCTTCTCCCCCAGGCCAGGCCCGTAGCCACCATTGCGCAGGGTGGTTCGACTTTCTGGAGCAGTAGACCTATGATATTTATCAAAGGTTAGTAAGGCCCTTGACGGAGCTTAATTATGGGGAAGGGAAATCTGTTTACAAAACGGTTAGTCTGAGCTCTATGTTCTGAGATGAGACGGAAATGAGGACGCTGTGACGGATGCTGGTAAAGAATGGGACTCAACTTCGGGTATGTAATCTGGTCCAGAAAGAGAACTTCCTCGCGTTACCTTCCGCCGAACTTTCAAATCAAGCGTGCTTCAATGATTGATTACGCTACCTTACATACTCGGACAGAATTTTTTAGTCTGAGAATGACTTGACGAATGTTTTTATCTGGTTGTATTTTTGCGTGAGTTTGAAATTACATAGTAACCTCTATGGAGCTTAGAGAACTAGTATACTTGTAAAAACAACAGTTTTTGCTATCTTTTTTGTAAAACAAGTAATATGGTCCCATCAATGCCATTGTATTGAACAATAATACACTGAAATTACATGTTTTATTCTTGTACACCAATTGAGAACAGTGAAATTTAAAAAATGTAAAGTGAAACCTAGTAGCAGAAATGAAAACTAAGTCTGAATGTTATTAGGAGGTTGTTCTGGCATTGTCTGGCAACAAAAATAGCACAAAACACTTGAGACTGGGCAAAATTTGTGCCTCAATGACTGAACCATTGACTAATGATGTAAAATATATCTCGTTTGCATAATACACCAGAAATACGTTATAGTACAAAAACAATGTATTTGAATGATCTCTGTGAATGTGCACACAGACTGTATGAAAATACTGAGATTATTCTGACAGCGTTTATCAAGCAGTATGAGATAAATACATGACAATTACAAAAGTATGTACTTTCTATGACTTAATCAACAAATAAAATTCACTTTTTAATACAAAAAAACGAAATAACGGGGTTGGAGGTCTATTTTATCAATGTTATGCAGTCAGTGTTGCTGATGTTACTACAGTTGTCACAGCTCCACATTTCTGCACAGTTTGACCCAGCATTGCAGCAAAAAAGTTTCCCAGCACACATGTTCTTTTTGCACTTGCACCGTTCATCGTTTAGTACTGTCAATGGAACTGCGCACATTGCCATACATTTTAATTGCAAAGCTCCACCGCCAAGGAGCCAACTATGATCGATTAGAGAAGGTACAGCACTGCACACTGGTGATTGGCCCGCATGCAATGAAGGGTCAAACACTAAGCCCTTGTTTGGAGGCGGGCGGGATTTGAGCAAACGTTTAATTCAAAATATGTTATAATGGGCTGTGTTATTAAGAGTCAGCAAGTGAATTATTGAACACCAGCCTTAATTCACTTTCGTTTCTCTTAGTCAGGCACAAACTACAACAGTCGTTACTTAAGATTGCCTGTCCAAATAACTTCAAGCACACCAGCTTTCTGAAGAACAGCTTCAAAGTCTTGCTTTAGATTTGAAAGGCAAATGACATCTCCATGTATTAGAAGCTTTGATTCAATGAACTCCAAACAAAACTGTAGAAAAAGATCTCTGAAAACTGTGTTTTGTTCACTCTTCACAATCTTCGTCTCTCTATTTTTTTATAGCATGATGATCTGTGGTACTTGGCTTCTAATACACAAGGTCATTATCTTTGAATTTCATTTGCACATTCAGGGCTCTGGACTGAATTGTTGCTAGCGATACAAGTCCAACTGAAAAAACCCGAACTGTTAACACTAATTTAACATTTAACTGTGAGTGAGTTGGCATGCAAATTTTTCAGACGGACTTATCAGGAACTGATCTACAACCAGCCTAACAAATTTACATGCCGTCTGATCAGTTGCCTAAAAATGTTGATCATCTAATATTTAGATTAGTTGATGCAACAGAAAATAAATCAGCTGATATACCAGTGCAGTGATTGAAATTTAATTTTTAAATCAGATGCTTATACCATAGTCAATCGATTTACACGTAAGGTAATCAACGTTTGACGAAATGGACAGTGGCGACCACCGTCCGCAAAATACGACGAGGACGCTGGTCACTTAGGCACTTTAATTTAATTAACATTGCAGCTACCTGAGTAATTAATGTTTACAAAAAATTGAGAAGAGGTTACCCCTATCTCAGGATTACGGCAGGGGATGAAGGCCACTTGGGCATGTTGGTTGCAACCATCTACTCCATTTAACCCTCTCAAAAATTTTTGACTTAAAGTGCTTAAAATCAAACCCACAGTATAACGCCATATGATTATCCCCTGGCGCAAACAGTGTCGATGTGGCAACTGAAGAAGGGAGTGTTCGAAAAAACACGATTGCAAGAGTATTTGTTTAAACTGGGAACAATGGAAACATTAACGGCCTCCTCAGAGGCATCTCTCTACGCGTTAATTCTTAACTTATGGGAACATGACTTATGGTTTAACCAGTCTGATGCATAATTTGCCGAAAAGCGTCCACCATATGGAGTACCTATGATATGATCCCCGTCTCTATCGGGTCAGCGGTATTGTCTAAGGCTTAGGCAGCCAAGGGGCTGAACAAGTTAAAAAAATGGTGATAATATTGAAACACATTTGGAAAACACCAAAGCTATGAAGATGTTACTTCCTTCTCCTTCTTGAAATATGGTCCATAATATACTTTTCTTGCTAACAAATGATGCACTCATGTTTCCGAATGTTCCTATCGTGTTCAGGTTAATTGGTTGTTTCAGATTTTGGAAGTCTAATTGGTTTTCTTGGGAAATTTTGTATAACATCTGTATCACTTTTAGCAGCTTCAGCTTCAGTACTAGTGCTGGTGTCTTGAAACGTTGCTATGCATTTCTATGTCCTTTCAATTTTTGGTATGACACTTGGTCTTCTACAGCAGTATACTGTGTATAAGGTATACCAGGACATGCAGCTGTTTTCTGCACAAACCTTTGTGACACCTCTTCTTTTTGATGTACTGGTCTACAGAATTCCACAGTCTATCAGCTTTCGTCAGGATGCTTCTCTAAGCTTCTTCAGGTTCTCGCATCACAATTATGTGATGTTTGATAAACCCTGAATTATACAGGCATCACACTCCATGGGAGCTGCCATATTGAAGTAACTAAGCACAACAATACAGTCTGGCTCTCTGATTAGTCAATTCAATAGAAAAGCGCCACCAAGTGGCAGGAATGTGTATAATATTTTGTGCAACAAAAACACACTTTTTTAAAAGATGTGCAAGTGTAGACGAAGGAACTTTTTGGAATTTGATTTATAGGTATATTATCTAGCCACATAGAAAAAACTAGGTTGCCCCCCCAAGTACTCACAAGAATAAACGCTATTAGATCTGGCCTACCGACTATTCGGAGTAGTGGGCTTTCGGAGTAGTGACGTGTAGCTTTGGAAACCTTTCCCATCAAATTTGTTGCCCGCATGAAGTGTGCCAGGCTGTGCACCATTGACACTGGGTTGACAAAAAAAACATTTTCTTCATTGACCAAAGTTTTTATAAGGTCTAGACCTATTTTTCCCCAATACTGTGAACATGCTCGTCGGGGTTTTCCCAGGGTAAGAACCCATGGCAGTTAAATGTCTGCAACGACGGCGGATTTTCTATAGTGAACTTACCGTCTGCACGTGTACTGAACTTGAAAGAATGAAAACCCACACACGTTTACATGCGCATGCCATTTTCACGAAAGACGCCGCTCTAGTCGGCTAGCGACTAGTCTTTCACATATGGCACATCCCATTTTGAAAATACCGCGAAAAACGGGTGATGAGGCTGGATCTCGCGAGATCATATCGGTTCGTATCCGCGCCAAATAAACCGCAGAAAAACGTTTCGTCATTGTTGTAATTTGAATGAGTTTTGTAGCAGTTAGGACTAAGTTCTTGATAATGGTAGTTATAATCTTTGTAGATGAGAAAATCCGTATTTGTCGACTCCTTTATGTATCAAAATAAAGACTTATCTCCCTTTTCATGTGTACTCTGGAAATTCCCTGTCAATGGAATCCCCGAGCAGAATCGCGACGAATGCGGACGATATTGCAGTAACTGTAGTTTTAATTGAAGCAATTTTAAAACGAAAAACATCACTGTATTTAGTAGTACCATTGTTGTTGTAGTTGTCGTTGTCGTTGTTGTCCATCTATAGCCTATCTTTAACGGATAGACTTGTCCTGGACCTTTTCCGCAAGAGGAGGGGTTCGTTCGAACCACTCTGGCTACGGGCTTGTTATACAAACACAAAATACTAGAGTCTATTTACATCACACGGTAAGATATATAAATTACTGAGATAAGGGCTCCCTTAGCCCTATTAACAACGTATTTTTTCAAGATCTTCTCCTTGTGGTAGTCATTACTGAGGAAGATGGCAGCCAATCAACAGCCACGGAAAGGAAATTTTGGGATTTTTGTATGCAAATTAAGGTTACTGCATGGGTTTCATATCTCAAGCCGGCATGATGTCATTGTAAAAAGTATAGGCTACCCGTTTGTTTTAGACGTTTCTGTAGGTTTATGGCTGTCGTGTAGGCCTAATGTTTTGTGATATGTACATGTACTTGCAGGTAACGGCGTACTTGATACATATGAAATGAGAATAGCGCTGAGCAAAAGAGATAAGAACTACGACGAGCAAAGAGTTGATGATGATAGCCGTGAGTATGAGATTCAGAATTGTACATAGTTCAAAAATAGATAATTTAGGTAGTGAGACAATTATGTTGAGCACGATACAACGCCCGTAACCTGGAGTGGTTTAAAACGAATATTAATTCTGTATGGAAGCGTGATCCTCGGTGCGGATATCTATGCTGCAGCTTTGAATTCATCATCGGTAATACGAGCTCATCATGATTAACATTTTAGAAATTGTTCAGCGAACCGTGATTTTGCTTTTCTACACGTAATTTGTTGTGACTAAACCACTACTACATATGAGCACGAAGTCTTTAGACTTAAAAGGACACCAAATCCAGTTTGGCCTATTAAGATATACCAAACGACTCCCTAGTTCGCTGAAACCCTCGCCACTGAAACCTCAAAAGTTTTAGACGAAAATTTGAAAACTCCTTTCAAGGCTAAATGAGAGAGCATGAACTGCGGTTTTAGCGAATTGCACAGCAGCTGTGGGAAAATACCACTCACCAAGGACCGTAATATCCAATTTATGAGATAGAGAAGATGCATTTTCGGTTGATTCCTGTCTTTATCATTCAAGATTGACGCCAATGATGAATTAGCAAGTGTTAGTGATATAAGAACAAGAAGACAGGCGTTGGTATCCATTTAATATCAATCACAATCGGTGACCTTTCTATAAGTTGACCCTAAACATACGTATTATTGAGCGATGTTCAAATGTTTTATTTCAGCATGGTGATAGTAACTGGAGCCTGGGTAGAAATTCGTTGACGCTACGACGTAGACCTACCAACTGGAAAAATCATTCAAGTTATAACATCAACTCTGGTGGTGGTTACATGTATCAAGGGTTTAAAATTTAACATATGAATTGATGGTTCCTTAGAAATTACGAATTTGGTTCTTCGCCCTATATCTCGTTTTTTCATGTTGTTGACTTGCGTCTATAATCTGAAATAAAATGGTTGTTCAGTAAGCTACCTTCAGTCTTAATTGAATGTTATTTTCTCAATGTGCAGGGCCGGAAGGCAAATTTCCAGACAACGGCGCCAAAATATAATTGAAATTTCTGTATTACTTTAATGTGAACGCAAAATAAAGAACTTTGTCATGCTTTTCCCCGTGTAAGGGTGGGCGCAGGTTGTTACAGACTGGTCCTGATAGCTTTCGGTGCGACAATAAACTGAAGACTGGTTCGAGTTAATCTATAATTAAACTCGACCGTACGTTCACAATCCTACTCAAACGAAACGTCAGACGTAATGTCTGTTTTATGCTCCAGCCAGTGCTGCGAAGCCTTGATTTGTAATGAACTTGTGAGACACGTTCAGCAACTGTTACTCTCGTTGATTCAATAACCCGCTGTCTTTATAGCTGGCTCTCTAGTGACTGTCGCTGTAACTGCTGATTCTCTTCACTGCAACTCTTTAACTGATTAACTGCCTTTCTTCTGATTAACTTCTGATTAACTGACTTTAACTGACTAACACCAACCCGTGCTTGTGTGTTTATAGCCTAATGCATTGTTCTAGAACATTTCATCAATTCAAGCACATTCTAGACCTTTCCTGAATTTACCCAATCAGTCTACAAACATAGTCTCTAGAATATTCCAGATTACATTAATCACTATCATGCTAGAGTTTTCTAGATTGTCCCACACTATACTTTAGTAAACAAATTACATCATCAATGTACTGAACTCAGGGGTCGTGCCAATCAAACAACAACAAAATAAAAAAATAATAACTGTCTCAGTATAAATTCTGACAAACTTTAATTCTGTGCTAATGTACATTATGGCCCGGATGTATTCCATCGATAACAAACGATTCCAGGTTTAGGAACCGACGACACAGAAACAAAAAAGCGGTATAGATTTGCGGTAATGGGGAAGAGAATTAGCAAAGTTTTAGCAATGAGATCGTTAAGTTCAAGAAAGAGTAGTTTCATCTATTGTTTATTTACGAAGTTGTACTTTTTATTCGAATTGGTAAATCTAATGCTGTGGTCACCAAGTGCAAACATGCCAATTAAGTACTACCATGCGTGACCTACTATGTGCACGAGCGCATATTCAAATGCATTTATTGTTCACGACCACTGAGACAAAGTTAAAAGGTCTTTCGTTGAAAATAATAACTCTATCGATAGAGCCGTTACGCGCCCATGCTGTGGATTGAGTATCCTGACTGCCGGGTCGGCCAGTCGGGATACAGCCTTGTCGTTACCAGTTTAACAATGGCAGACAAGTGTTTACTGTACATAGCCCAGTTCCCGTATTGTCTCCTTCATCTGATGCTCACATAATCCAGCAGTTATGTTTTAAACAGCGCGCCTGACGCAAACCGATATTTAAAATTATTATTTGCAAACGACTTTTAACAAATGTGCAGCAGATCTGTTTTGTATGAAATACTTTCACCAAAAAATAAGAATGGAGAAAAATGATTGACTTTGAGAGAAGTTAATAGACTTAACTTCCACCTTTTCATTCCTTTGTGTGACTGTAAGCTTTGAGCAGCTTATTCACAGTATTGTATTCACCTCTTTCACGAACGCAGGGCGCTGTTGTCGTGTTGATCGAAAACGAGGCGCCTTGACAAACATGGCATCGTCCTGCAAGGTGTTGTGGTCAAAAGACTTATCAACGTTACCAAAAATCAAGTTGTCTGATGTTGAATCGATCTCCAAAAAACATACCAATACTTACGGCAACTAGACTTTTACCTTCCTCAGCCATTCCTTAGTAGTTTTCCCTCTTTTGAAAAAGTGTGGAAGTCAGGGATATACCCAGGCTTTTAGTCTTGAAAAACCCTGCTCGCCAGCTGGGCGAGTGCCGGAGCCAGAAAATCTACTCGCCAAGCCCGAAGTTCGTTCACCCGGCCGTTGGCGCCAGTCACCACAAACTTGCTGCTAATTTAAATAAAAATCATCGTTTCGTACACTGATGTCACCATCTATTAGGGCTACCGTATTCGCTCTAATAAGAGCCCAGGGGGACTCTTTTTGTAGCCTACGGCAGTTAAAACCTGGTCTCCGAAACGGGTGAAATCGGTAGCTAGGATTCATCAAATTTACGCGCTGTGACGTATGTGTAACCTATGACAGACTAGCTGCAAAACTGTGGTGCATTGTGTAACAGAGCAAGTCTCCACTGAACATAAGAAATATGTATTTCCTCTCATCAGCATACGTTTCAGTTCAATTGCATATGACAACGATCAATTTCCAGGATAGCAAAGGAAGGAAACACCCTTCTTCTAAGCCTGTCGCTAGCGAAGTGCCCGACACATACAGTCGCGCCCATGCACATGCCCACGTAACAAAGGCGCACTGAGACGCAACAAAGACATTAGCATAAGAATAACTGAACGTTTGCAACTAAATAAGAATAACAATAAAGTTACGAACGTCCCGTCACATTCTCCCCCCTAACAAAAAATGTCGTCCNTAAACGCTATTAGATCTGGCCTACCGACTATTCGGAGTAGTGGGCTTTCGGAGTAGTGACGTGTAGCTTTGGAAACCATTCCCATCAAATTTGTTGCCCGTATGAAGTCTGCCAGGCTGTGCACGATTGACACTGGGTTGACAAAAAACACTTTCTTCATTGACCAAAGTTTTTATAAGGTCTAGACCTACTTTTCCCCAATACTGTGAACATGCTCGTTGGGGTTTTCCTAAGGCAAGAACCCATGGCAGTTAAATGTCTGCATCGACGGAGGATTTTCTATAGTGAACTTACCGTCTGCACGTGTACTGAACTTGAAAGAATGGAAACCCACACACGTTTACATGCGCATGCCATTTTCACGAAAGACGCCGCTCTAGTCGGCTGGCGACTAGTCTTTCACATATGGCACATCCCATTTTCAAAATACCGCGAAAAACGGGTGATGAGGCTGCATCTCGCGAGATCATATCGGTTCGTATCCGCGCCAAAAAAACCGAAGAAAAACGTTTCGTCATTGTTGTTATTTGAATGAGTTTTGTAGCAGTTAGGACTAAGTTCTTGATAATGGTAATTATAATGTTTGTAGATGAGAAAATTCGTATTTGTCTACTCGTTTATGTGTCAAAATAAAGACTTATCTCCATTGTCATGTGTACTCGGGAAACTCCCTGTCAATGGAATCCCCGAGCAGAATCGCGACGAATGCGGACGATATTGGAGTACCTGTAGTTTTAATTGAAGCAATTTTAAAACGAAAAACATCATTGTATTTAGTAGTACCACTGTTGTTGTAGTTGTCGTCGTTGTCGTTGTCGTTGTTGTCCACCTATAGCCTATCTTTAACGGATAGACTTGTCCTGGACCTTTTCCGCAAGAGGAGGGGTTCGTTCGAACCACTCTGGCTACGGACTTGTTATACAAACACAGAATACTAGAGTCTATTTACATCACACGGTAAGATATATAAATTACTGAGATAAGGGCTCCCCTAGCCCTATTAACAACGTATTTTTCAAGATATTCTCCTTGTGGTAGTCATTACTGAGGAAGATGGCAGCCAATCAACAGCCACGGAAAGGAAATTTTGGGATTTTTGTACGCAAATTAAGGTTACTGCATGGGTTTCATATCTCAAGCCGGCATGATGTCATTGTAAAAAGTATAGGCTACCCGTTTGTTTTAGACGCTTCTGTAGGTTTATGGCTGTCGTGTAGGCCTAATGTTTTGTGATATGTACATGTACTTGCAGGTAACGGCGTACTTGATACATATGAAATGAGAATAGCGCTGAGCAAAAGAGATGAGAACTACGACGAGCAAAGAGTTGATGATGATAGCCGTGAGTATGAGATTCAAAATTGTACATAGTTCACAAATAGATAATTTAGGTAGTGAGACAATTATGTTGAGCACGATACAACGCCCGTAACCTGGAGTGGTTTAAAACGAATATTAATTCTGTATGGAAGCGTGATCCTCGGTGCGGATATCTATGCTGCAGCTTTGAATTCATCATCGGTGATACGAGCTCATCATGATTAACATTGTAGAAATTGTTCAGCGAAGCGTGATTTTGCTTTTCTGCACGCAATTTGTTGTGACTAAACCACTACTACATATGAGCACGAAGTCTTTAGACTTAAAAGGACACCAAATCCAGTTTGGCCTATTAAGAGATACCAAAACGACTCCCTAGTTCGCTGAAACAAGATAGTGCACTGCAACCCTCGCCACTGAAACCTCAAAAGTTTTATACGAAAATTTGAAAACTCCTTTCAAGGCTATATGAGAGAGCATGAACTGTGGTTTTATCGAATTGCACAGCTGCTGTGCGAAAATACCACTCACCAAGGACCGTAATATCCAATTTATGAGATAGAAAAGATACATTTTCGGTTGATTCCTGTCTTTATCATTCAAGATTGACGCCAATGATGAATTAGCAAGTGTTAATAATATAAGAACAACAAGACAGGCTTTGGTATCCAATTAATATCAATCACAATCGGTGACCTTTCTACCAGTTGACCCTAAACATACGTATTATTGAGCGATGTTCAAATGTTTTATTTCAGCGTGGTGATAGTACCTGGAGCCTGGGTAGAAATTCGTTGACCCTACGACGTAGACCTACCAACTGGAAAATCATTCAAGTTATAACATCAACTCTGGTGGTGGTTATATGTATAAATGGTTTAAAATTTAACATATGAATTGATGGTTCCTTAGAAATTGGTTCTTCGCCCTATACATGTATCTCGTTTTTTTCATGTTGTTGACTTGCGTCTATAATCTGAAATAAAATGGTTTGTCAGTAAGCTACCTCTTAAATGAATGTTATTTTCTCAATGTGCAAGGCCGGAAGGCAAATTTCCAGACAACGGCGCCAAAATAAAATTAGAATTTCTGTATTACTTTAGTGTGAACGCAAAATAAAGAACTTTTTCACGCTTTTCCCCGTGTAAGGGTGGGCGCAGTTTGTTACAGACCGGTGCTAATAGCTTTCGTTGCGACAATAAACTGAAGACTGGTTCGAGTTAAATCTTTAATAAACTCGACCGCACGTTCACAATCCTACTCAAGCAAAACGTCCGACGTAATGTCTGTTTTATGCTCCAGCCAGTGCTGCGAAGCCTTGACTTGTGATGAACTTCTGAGACACGTTCAGCAACTGTTACTCTCGTTGATTCAATAACCCGCTGTGTAGCTGGCTCTTTCGTGACTGTCGCTGTAACTGCCGATTCTCTTCACTGCAACTCTTTAACTGATTAACTGCCTTTCTTCTGATTAACTTCTGATTAACTGACTTTAACTGACTAACACCAACCCGTGCTTGTGTGTTTATAGCCTAATGCATCGTTCTAGAACATTCCATCAATTCAAGCACATTCTAGAACTTTCCTGAATTTACCCAATCATTCTACAAACATAGTCTCTAGAATATTCCAGATTACATTAATCACTATCATGCTAGAATTGTCTAGATTGTTCCACACTATACTTTAGTAAACAAATTACATCATCAATGTACTGAACTCAGGGGTCGTGCCAATCAAACAACAACAAAACAAAACAAAATAATAACGGTCTCAGAATAAATTCTGACAAACTTTAATTCTGTGCTAATGTACATTATGGCCCGAATGTATTCCATCGATAACAAACGATTCCAGGTCTACGAACCGACGACACAGAATCAAAAACAGCGGTAAAGATTTGCGGTAATGGGGGAGAGAAAATAAGCAAAGTTTTGTTTTAGCAATGAGATCGTTAAGTTCAAGAAAGAGTAGTTTCACCTACTGTTTATTTACGAAGTTGTACTTTTTATTCGAATTTGTAACTCTAATGCTGTGGTCACCAAGTGCAAACATGCCAATTAGGTACTACCATGCGTGACCTATTATGTGCACGAGCGCATATTCAAATGCATTTATTGTTAACGACCACTGAGACAAAGTTAAAAGGTCTTTCGGTGAAAATAATAACTCTATCGATAGAGCCGTTACGCGCCCACGCTGTGGATTGAGTATCCCGACTGCCGGGTCGGCCAGTCGGGATACAGCCTTGTCGTTACCAGTTTGACAACGTTTACTGTACATAAACCCAGTTCCCGTATTGTCTCCTTCATCTGATGCTCACATAATCCAGCAGTAATGTTGTAAACAGCGCGCCTGACGCAAACCGATATTTAAAATTATTATTTGCAAACCACTTTTAACAAATGTGCAGCAGATCTGTTTTGTATGAAATACTTTCGCCAAAAAATAAGAATGGAGAAAAATGGTTGACTTTGAGAGAAGTTGATAGACTTAACTTCCACCTTTTCATTCCTTTGTGTGACTGTAAGCTCTGAGCAGCTTATTCACAGTATTGTAGAGCAACACAAATGGCGTGCTTAACAAATTCTAGATTAGATCGTAACATTGGATTTTTTTTAATTTTACACTCCAGAAGAATGGTACGTAATGGCTAGAAACGAAGAGAAAATGCATTGCTGGCTCTTTACATCCACTGTATCGTAAAATTATTGACTGAAGCCTAGTAATGGTTCCTAGCTGAAGGGTAGTAGAAAATCCAAAGTATTAAATGACTAAGCAAACTGATTCATGTCATGTCTCAGTCACCACCTCATATTATTTTCAGGAAGAAAGTGTTTTAACACTTTCTTCTTGAAAACAATTAAAATTGTTGATACCGAAATCATCGTTCACTGGTAGCATGTGGCTGTATTCACCGCAGCCATCCATCTATACACATCTGACTTGAGCGACAGTTTTCTAGAAAATCGTATACCATTTGAACAGACCAACAAATTCTGTGGGTGTCATTTAATTCCAGAGGACGTCTCGGCCGGTCAAATAATTTTACAATATTCCCAGGCAGAGAGTGGTCACAAGACCAGTCAATGGTTTACAGAGTATTTTCTTGGACAAGTCTCACGACAAGAACTTCTTTGGTGTAGACTTTGACTTGCAATAGGGAGCATGGGAGATCGCACGAGGGCATTGGGAGCCCTGGCCTAAGAAATGGATCAACGTTCAGCCGCATTATAAACGTTGACGGCGAGTTTAAACTTCCAATCCAAACATTGTAAAGTGGTTGTTCACTATTGTCGGGGCACTTACTTTGAGCGCCTTAATCTGTTCAAAGTGCACATTATACACATTCACTAAAAACAAAACGTTTCACATATATTTTATGATATGTTACTTAGGGTGGGTACCTGGATCACTCTTTACATTGGTTAGTGTAGAAGGCAGTGTTTTAACATTAAAATGACAAACTCATGCAATGCAAACCAAAAGTTTGCGAGGATATGATTTTTTGATGAAATCAATATAACTGAGTCCGATGATGAACACAGATGATTAGCCTACACTTCTTTTTCCAACCTTGATTCATGTGATTTCGGTTGTTTGTTGCGATACACTGAGTGATGTCAGTATCCAAAATTTATATAAGCTGGTCACATTAATAGGAATCACGATGAGCCATGAGATCCACAAAATACAGTCTTCACTTGTCCAGGCTCATTTTCTTTCAAGTACAAGATTATTTTCAACATTTTTCTGGCATTAGGTAACTATTCCTATTATCTGCAACCCCCGAAGGTGTGGGGTCCGTTTCTCCATCTGGAAAAGCCTATACACGGAGAATGTTCTCAAACAATAAGGAAACGTCAGTTCTCTCTACGCTAAGACACCACCTCTCAACTGAATTAGGAAGAAGTTGAGCTGAATTTTCTAGTTTTAAGTAATCCAAGGTCCAAAGGTTACCTCCTCTGACGGAACACAAGTTAATGGAATATTTAAGATGAATGGTTAAACCAGAATAGTACACTTAGCAACAAAATATGAAACTCTAAGTTATACTGTTCTTTAACTTAGGGAAACGTTTGTAAAGCTTGTGTCTTGTGGAATGAACAGTATTGTGATGGTGAACAAAATACAAAATGCCAGCTTGAAATTGATTATGGATGACAACGACACGGTTAGACGTTTTTTAAAAAACATGGTTTAACTTTAACATTTCCAAGCGCAGAATAGTACATGAAGAAACGATTTTTTCCAAAATACGATGGAGTACAATGGTATAGCTTTATTATAGCTGATGCGTTTTTCTTATTGCAGTAGTCTCACAACTTGTTTTGAGTGCAGAGATACTAGACAGTCGAATCTCAATGCAAAAAACAAAAAGAATTAATAGTGTCATAAAACACAACCAAATGTGCACTAAAATGGACAAAAACAAAAATGAATCAACCCAGGATTTCTACAGTGAAATATGTACTCATTATGTAGAGCACACGAAATGTGAGATTTAGCTTTTTTGAAAGAATCAAGTCGTCTATGTAAATAAAGTTAATTGTAGCGATTTTCTTGTTAAGGAAGTTTTGTCTGTTCGTACAAAGCCATTGGTTCCCATTAAAAACTTTTTGTGGTATTCATTTGACAATCTTTAAACAAGAAACTTGACCTATACCTAAAGGCCTGAACTTATTCATTCATGTGGTTTTGTGATTTTGAGAGGTACTCTCTGTGGGTGAGCAATCTAAATAGATATAACTCATTGGGATAATTTGTAAAGTATCTGAATATAGTTTCCATTACATTTTTACATGTATGTCGAGTTAATGAAAGGTTAGAGTTGGGCGNTTTTTTACTGCCGGAGCATCGACACGATGACCAAACTGAACCTTAAATTCATGATAAAAACAGCACAAGGAGGAGGAAAATTATTCATATTCATCTGGGAAACGATATATAGTGCTTTTGCGCTCTGAAATTCGCTCGCCACCGGGCGACCGGCAAGTCAACTTCTACTCGCCCAACACCATTTTTACTCGCATTGGCGACTGGGCGAATGGCTAAGTATATCCCTGGGAAGGATACCGACGAGATATTACTGGAATTGGTACGTTCAGGCACTGCACAGTACACCATGGCCAGCTGATGATCACTCACGAGGTTTTATCAGTGTGCCTCGCTTTCGATCAGTATTTAAAGATGGCGCGGGAAGATGGCGCTTTCGTGAAATAGGTGAATAGCAACACAAAAGGCGTTCTTAACAAGTTCTAGATTAGATCGTAACAGTGGAAATTTCTTAATTTTACACTCCAGAAGAATGGTACGGAATGGCTAGAAAGGAAGAGAAAATGCATTGCTGGCTCTTTACATCCACTTTATCGTAAAATTATTGACTGAAGCCTAGTACTGGTTCCTAGCTGAAGCGTAGTAGAAAATCCAAAGTATTAAATGACTAAGCAAACTGATTCATGTCATGTCTCATTCACCAACTCATATTATTTTCAGGAAGAAAGTGTTAATTGTTGATACCGACATCATGGTTCACAGGTGGCATGTGACTGTATTCATCGCAGCCATCCATCTATACACACCTGACTTGAGCGACAGTTTTTTAGAAAATCCTATACCATTTGAACAGACCAACAAATTCTGTGGGTGTCATTTAATTCCAGAGGACGTCTCGGCCGGTCAAATAATTTTACAATATTCCCAGGCTGAGAGTGGTCACCAGACCAGTCAATGGTTTACAGAGCATTTTCTTGGACAAGTCTCACGGCAAGAACTTCGTTGGTGTAGACTTTGACGTGCAATAGGGAGCATTGGGAGATCGCACGAGGGCATTGGGAGCCCTCGCCTAAGAAATGGTTCATTGTTCCGTCGAATTATAAACGTTTATTCCAGTAGTAGCAAATATTGCGGTTGACGGCGAGTTTCAACTTCCAATCCAAACATTGTAAAGTCGTTGTTCACTATTGTCGGGGCACTTACTTCGAGCGCCTTAATCTGTTCAAAGTGCACATTATACAAAGTCACTAAAAACATAACGTTTCACATATATTTTATGATATGTTATTCAGGGTGGGTATCTGGATCACTCCGTACATTGGTTAGTGTAGAAGGCAGTGTTTTAACATTAAAATGACAAACTCATGCAAAGCAAACCAAAAGTTTGCGAGGATATGATTTTTTGATGAAATCAATATAACCGAGTCCGATGATAAACACAGATGATTAGCCTACACTTCTTTTTCCAACCTTGATTCATGTGATTTCGGTTGTTTGTTGCGATACACTGAGTGATGTCAGTATCCAAAATTTATACAAGCTGGTCACATTAATAGGAATCACGATGAGCCATGAGATCCACAAAATACATTCTTCACTTGTCCAGGCTCACTTTCTTTCAAGCACAAGATTATTTTCAACATTTTTTCTGGCATTAGGTAACTATTCCTATTATCTGCAACCCCCGAAGGTTTGGGGTCCGTTTCTCCATCGGGAAAAGCCTATACACGGAGAATGTTCTCAAACAATAAGGAAACGTCAGTTCTCTGTACGCTAAGACACCACCTCTCAACTGAATTAGGAAGAACCTGAGCTGAATTTTCTAGTTTTAAGTAATCCAAGGTCCAAAGGTTACCTCCTCTGACGGAACACAAGTTTATGGAATATTTAAGATGAATGGTTAAACCAGAATCGTACACTTAGCAACAAAATATGAAACTCCAAGCTATACTGTTCTTTAACTTAGGGAAACGTTTGTAAAGCTTGTGTCTTGTGGAATGAACAGTATTGTGTTGTAAATACAAAATGTCACCTTGAAATTGATTATGGATGATAACGACACGGTTAGACGTTTTTAAAAAAACATGGTTTAACTTTAACCTTTCCAAGCGCAGAATAGTACATGAAGAAAAGATTTTTTCCAAAATACGATGGAGTACAATGGCATAGCTTTATTGGAAGCTGATGCGTTTTTCTTATTGCAGTAGTCTCACAACTTGTTTTGAGTGCAGAGATACTAGCAAGTCGAATCTCAATGCAAAAAACAAAAAGAATTAATAGTGCCATAAAACACAACCAGATGTGTGCTAAAATAGACAAAAACAAAAATGAATCAACCCAGGATTTCTACAGTGAAATATGTACTCATTATGTAGAACACACGAAATCTGAGATTTAGCTTTTTGAAAGAATCAAGTCGTCTCTGTAAATAAAGTTAATTGTAGCGATTTTCTTGTTAAAGAAGTTTTGTCTGTTCGTACAAGGCCATTGGTTCCCATTAAAAACTTTTTGTGGTATTCATTTGACAATCTTTAAACAAGAAACTTGACCTATACCTAAAGGCCTGAACTTATTCATTCATGTGGTTTTGTGATTTTTAGAGGTACTCTCTGTGGGTGAGCAATCTAAATAGATATAACTCATTGGGATAATTTGTAAAGTATCTGAATATAGTTTTCATTACATTTTTACATGTATGTCGAGTTAATGAAAGGTTAGAGTTGGGCGCGCGGCTACGAGGGAAGGAGCGTAAAACACGAATGAAGTGGTTCTATTAATACAAAATTAAAACCTATGCAAACCATTCCGTCCGCAACATCACCAAATACATTTAGCTTGTCTTGCTCTAACTCCATTTCTGTGAAGTTGGCATAAGTTAGTTTAAATGTTCAACACTCGTCGCTATGTGAAACGGTATGTCCTGAGGTAACACTTATATTACTTAAACAACGCTCGGTATATCTTTTTACATTCGTGGTTATTGAAATTCAAAGGTAAACACCTTAAAATGAAGTCATTTTTGAAAAAGGATGTCATGTTAAAGGAACATTGTTTGGCAAGAAACAATGGTTAAAATGAACTTAATTTTATAATGGCTTAAACTTAAATGAAACGATCAGGATTTTGCAACTAGTCTTTAATAATACGTAACTTAAGAATCAAATCTTCTTAAAATATGCTTCTAATTTTCTTTTATAACTGAATAAAGATGTCTTCTCAAATGCAGTCAATTCTTCCCTTCATATCTAAAAATGAAACAAGACCGAGAATACTTTTTACTCAAAATGTTTATGAAGGTATTGCCAAGTTTAGTTATTGATTAGATTACTAAAGCAATCTTTCGGCAAGCACAACACAAGGACAATGGCATGTCAGATCTCATGCACAAGGTCGTACGAGCAAAGAAAGAAAATTTCATTGAGATAAAACGACAGTTACCTGCGTTATGAGTTGCCTTTGCTTGATCACACAGTTTTTTAAAGGCACCACTGGACACAATCTTTTGGAATCCGTCGTTCCATCTCGCCGGAAAGTCCGAGTCTTTACGTGACATCATGGCGTTCCCTCTTACAGAGCAATATTTAGACTTGCCTACTCGCTTCAACTTCGCGTTAGAACCGGTTGTGTATGTTCCAAAGATATCGTCTCCTATGTAGGCAGCTGTAACCTGTTGATAAAAGTGGTCGGTAATGTAAGAGCTAGAGCTTATCGTTGGCATACACTGCACACGACCTTAAAACTAAACGCTACCAGAAAGCCTTCTGCAGAGCTTACACCAAAGTATGCATTTCTTCACACACGTACATACATGAATAATTATGCACATACACACGCACATACATGTACACGCTCACACCTACACACATATGTATAATTTCATTATTATGTTCCATGTGTTTATGTTTCCATTGATTTGAATAAATGTTGCTACCACAACCATGCAACAACTTCTGTAAAATACGAAATGTTCAAACTTGCAAAATAGTTTTATCAATGTATCAAAAATAAATCCATTTTAATTTTAGTTTTGGGAATGAAGGTACTTTTGTCTTATTAAAACATTCATTTTTCCCAGGCCAACAACGGTATTTCCGGTACTTATATTTTTCCAGCTGATGCTCCTGTCCCAAAGATCTCAGGTAGTCTATCGTGATTCTGCCTTCCCCATTTCCTGTGTTTTCCGGGCTCAAAATCCCTGTCAAAACGCTCCATCTTTCCCATTCCTGCCAAACTCAATGCAAACTGGTTCAGTTATGATTTGGGTCTCATTCCTAGTTTTCTTTATACCGCAAGGCCAGAGTTTTTTCGTGTTTTTCTATTTATCGAATAAGAAAACGTCGAATACAGAAACAAGAGCTCTACAATATAGTATAATGTGAATACTTCATAGAATTAATAATGGAGTGACAGACAATCATACTAATGCTAGGCTAAACCGCATATATTACCTAATTACAACGCCAGAGAATTGCTATTAAAAATGTGCTAGTAGTTTCCAAATATTCTTCGTTTCCATATTTAGCTAAGATATACTAATTAACTTAAGTTAATTCAAATTTGTAAGTTGTGATAGACGGTATTTTGTTCTGCATTGGATGGTTTAATACTTCCTTTAGCTAGAGTGATAAAAATATTCAGTGACTTAAATCTGCACCTACTCAATCCACGCATGACAGTGAAGACAGCCAAATCAGCATTTGCTTATTTCTCTACATTAGAGAGAAATTCAGGTATATATGTACTTTCCAAAGGACGATCAAGAAACAAGTAAACATCGGCCTCTGACTGCGCATGACAGAAGTTGCACAAATAAGAATCTCTTGCCCTGAGTAACAATAACCTACATGTACATGTATTTGCTATTTATATTCTATGGACAATTCTCGTCCGTAGCCATTTTAAACGTGTATCGTCATATGGGCTGAAGTCAAAAGCATTTTGTAAAATAACAACGTAGAAATTTGGGTTTTGTATATAAATTTCCCAAAATTGCCGTTTAAAGTATCCGAATACCTTTATTATCACATTCCATCTCTTGAACAATGAATGGAAAATGCGAGACGTTCCTTTGAAAATGACTCATATTCTTACATTTGAATAGTTATCATACTTCCCAGCCAGCAGCAAAAAGGTAGTAAAAGTAATGCTGTTTTCATAAAAAATCAGTATTTTTACATATTAGAGTTCAATCATAAAGGCTGACACAGTTCAGAGCCTGATGGTGTATTTGTGAGTGACAAATGATCAATGTACAATGAATTGAACATGTCTGCCCAGAATTATATCCGCCGAACAGATACTTACATGTAAAGTAGGCACCCTCCTCCCATTCGGCTGAATGGCACTTTGGATTTTCAAATAGTGGTTAAAAGGGTTTTCTATCACGTAGCAAAGCTTTTAGGTTCAACAAACGAAATGTTTGTTTGTGCTTCGTATTGGACAAAAGCATCCGTCACAGAGAATAAATTAGATTAAGCAGACCTCAGTTTGCGTATTTAGCCATATAACTGCAGTAGTATAGATTTTAACTTGGTTGAAGTATACATTCTCTGAAAGAAGGAAAGCAGTAAAATTTGACCTTTAGCTTTATACCAATCTCTTATGAAGCAGGTCACGTGACCATGTTTTTAAGTCAAACTCAGCAAAAGAGGAAAGGTAAAATCGTAGGCAAACGATGGAAACCATACCGTGACTAAATTGATATGGACGCTGAAAATGAAGTTTCACAACTATGTTTAACATAGTCAGTTTCCTAACTTATTTTTCGTTTTCGTTTCATGCAACAGAACGCCTTTTGGAGAAAAGTGGATGAAGCGTAGTGTGAAAGTTTCATATAAGGTCTATCAGCAATTTCTGAGATATGATGATCCGAAGGAATGTAAATCTATCTAGGGTCCTACACAACCTTTAATACATGGCATATACCCAACAACATAGTTTTTTTCATGATTTAGAAACAAGCGTCACAATGACGGCCTTCTCAGTTTTAGGCCAAAACAGCAAAGTTAATCCTGGTAGATCACGTCTAGCATCTGGTGTCAGAATAAATATTGATTTAGTAATTAGTAAATATAGACCAATTTTAAGTTGCCCAAATTTGTGCACATGTACTTTTAAATCATGGGGTCAAACCTGCAGACATTTGTTTTCGTCAAGGTATATTTTAGATGATGTTTACTACTTTGGTTTTGGGGTCAAAGAACTCTAAATATTCTAATAATTTTTGAGAGCAAATCGTAACAGCCAAAGATATGATTAGATATCATCGTAACAGCCAATGGTATGATTGGATATCATCATGTGTTTTTTATTATCCAATCGTTAAATAAGTACATTATTATAATTTGGGCTGAAGTTAACAGAATACTCAGAGGAGCTATAGTAGTTGAAGCTAAAAGACTTGCTACGTAACAGTGTACAGAGGAAATTGTAAAACAGAGCCATCTCGTGGAAGATTCTAATAAGATCTTGGCAAGGGCAAGGGTGAACGAACAGGAAGTTAACTAAGGGCTTGTCACTTGCATCGTGGGTAGTACGATACTGCCTATACGTGTTGCGTCACGAGAGGCTGTGACTAGCAAGAGGAATCGTGAGTAGAAGATAGTGCCTGCAAGTGTTGTGTCACAAAGAAGTGTGACCAGAGAGTACACTATCTTAGTACAGTGTGTGTAGTTCGAAGATTCACCAACAGGACTGTCATCCAACAAGTGGAGCGTCCTACCAACAAATGGAGCGTATTACGCCTTGGATACCACATGAGACGTTTGTTTATTTTGGTTAATTGATTGAAGTAATTCTTACAGAGAGCGCTAGCGTAGTTACTCTTCTTCATTGTTAGTTTACTTGATAGACGCGTTTCACTTGGTTTTCATATAATAAATCAATTACTGGACTTAATCATTCTCTCTCCATCTATGAACAATCTCAAAGCATATATAGCTACCTTTTAAACAAACCCACAGTCATTTTCTGACATCTAGGTATGTATAAGGATAAATTGTCCCCTACCTCTCCTTTACAAAAGAAGTTCTACTTATTCTTAGACATCGTGTTATAGGTCAGCCCAAGATCCATCTTCATTTGGTATACAATCAATCGTTGTTGCAATTTGTTTTCGGTGTTTCTTTTTTATTCTAGACTACTGCACCACACAACCCTATTCTGTCATTTTAACAACAAGTAACAAATACATGTATTACATGAAGCACTAGCATTACCGATGTTCGTTGGCTATTCAGAATAAGATCATACTGAGAATGCATTTTAGTGCGAGAGTTTACTGCAATCGGACTCCCCTCAGGCTTCTGCGACTCCAGAAAAGTATTAAAAACCAATGGTCAATTCGTGGGGAAACCATTAATATTTATTTAAGGAAATGTTTCCACTTCGGCACTGGAAGGACAAGAGTAGACATACTTTATCAATGGAAATATATTATTTGCCAATCGCTATGCTCCTGCCATGCCAACATGTAAGTCACACGAGTAGACTTCCGCTAATCAGAACTGTTGTAAGTGTACACATTTCCAGAAGTAGAACATACATCAATCGCGGGTACCTAAGTATTGTATCAAGGGGTTTAGTATAATAGGAGAGTTCACTTGTGAATTCGCTGTTATCGCAGCTACTAGCGTCGCCAAGTGGTAAATAACCAACGGTAAAATAGGAAGCGCGAGAACAATGGGGAAGGGCGCATTTTGCAGCGCGACACATTGCACTAATTCATCCACGAAAACCTACTAGGTGTCATTTTTACGTTTCCTAAGGATCCAGAAATGTAAGGATTATTTTTTTATTCATTGAATATGATACATTGTCTTTCATTTTCTGTGTCCTGTTCACGGTTGGAAGACAAGTCGATCGCAGCCCGATGCCGCCGTAGTCTGCTGCACAGGTTATGCTATGCCTTCTGCAGATACTTTGTTGTCAATTTAAGTCTACTTGAATTATATGTGAGGGGTAATCAGAATGAAATACAGTGTTGTGGTAGTAATAAATTGTCTTGCTTTCTATTTTTTACTTTTGTTGCACCTACTCCAGGCAAATCAAGTCTTTGCACTGGTAGCAGCGTGTCGTATTCAAGTTGGGTGGACATAAAACGCGCAGTGAGTTGGGAGCACTATGTATTGAAAAGTTGGAAAACACCCAGGATGGTACTGGGGCATGATGGCCACCAGTCATTAAAAGCAAAAGTCTTTGGGGGTCATGCTCAAAACGAGGGCCAAATCTTATCACCACCTCAGCACATGTTGTCAGTGGTCAGGGGAACAACCAAAATTGTGACAATGGGAAGGTCTCAACACTCATGCGGCATACCTCGTTTGTTTTTACCTCTTTAGCACTCCTCCTCTTGTACCCCCAGGGAGGGGGGTTAATATCCATTTGAAGCCCAACTTGTTTGCACTCCTCCCTAGTACCCCTTTGCTGGCACCAAGGGACAACTCCCCTGAACCCCCAGGAGCCATCACTAAAATTATGTAGTTCATGGAGTTATAAAATATTATGAGGAACGGTAATTTACCTAATTAAGAACTCAAACATGAAACAAAACAATAATGGCTTTTGAAGGGAGCTTCAAGAGAATAAAAGCAAATACCTTTTAATATGGATTCAAAGCACACATTTTCATTCTCATTCGATTATAAGTGGATGCTAATTTTTCGTATTTTGGCCATTTTCAATCACACGGCAATTTTATTGCACGTTGAACGTATTAAAATATGAATTTATCAGTGTTTACATGGTTCGGACTGCGCCGCTAAATTAGTGTTGCTTATTCGCCGCTTAGGGTTCTATTTTTCCAATCGATAGCCGTTGCGGCGAATGGCAACATGACGGAGTGAACTCTCCTTATCTTCGTACACTATTCGACTGTGCTATTAATAACGGAATTGGGGGCGGACACACCGACAATTATGGTGTAGCAGTTACATGTACCTCAGTGGCTCGCTTCAGTTTAATTGTTACTCGAATTTTGGTCCAGTGAATTAGACTTACTTTTCCCTCAGTCACAGCGTTAAGCAGGTCCGACGCAGATTTGTAATGTATAATTTTATTCCTTGGCAGTAGTTGGCCGTATTGTCGATATACGCACTTCTCGTCGTAAATCCATCCATCAACAAAACCTGTAAATACAAATCATGCGAATATGCAATAGGTATGGACCCATCCAAATCTCCTGGCGTGTATTCGTGGCCACAAATATCACCTCGGAAAAATAAAAGATCGTTAATTATTCGGTTATAACAACTTAACTGTCGTGTAATAACGACTTAGCTAAGGCGTTATAACGAGATACGTCAACTGTTTCGTTGTAACGTTTGAATTATCTGGTAACAAGATAGCAACGGTAAAACGTACTGTATAACAAGGTAGACGGTATTAACTGTAGATTACTAAAGCATAAAAATGCTTCCAGGTGGTCAGTGCAATGGGCCCACCTGAGCGTCCTGCGTACCTCTGTTACAACGTTAACCAGACTGCCTGCAATTATTTCTTAATGCATACTTCGACATCTGCCTTTAACCGTCCGAGCAGTAGGTTTGAAATTTCAGTTCAGTGGGTTAGAGGTGGAGAAAGTTCATAAAATTTATATCAGGCCTTAGAATCTATTCATAGTGTAGAACTACACGAAGGACTAACGCTGACAGAAAAATAGGCTCCCCCAACAAGCCTAGAGTAAAATCTTTGGTAATACAATGATTGGCGTGTGTCCCCTTGGCACATTGTTGGTTGTAAATAACTGACAAGTAAGTTGTACATTTACATATTTATAGAGACGAAAAGGAGTCAATGACTGTAGATTATCATGTAGAAAACTACATGTAAATGTACAAACGCAAATGATTTCCAAAATTTATAAAATGTCTACATTTCGGGGTAATTGTCTTTTCGATATGAGCCAGCAAGGACCTGCCAGGCAGGCCGTAGCAGCAGAGAATTCCGCTATAGCATTGGGAAATTTTCTCGGAGCACTGGATTATATGACTACATGTATTTAAGCAGTGCGTGGGTTACACTTTCACCTTGTTTTGTGTTAACAATATTTTAAAATGTCTTTAATATCTGAAATTTCATATCCCGGTTTCCATAACGCGAGTGTGTTTTTCTTTATGGCGGACAGCGTCGCAGGCGCTGCCTGGCTTACGACCAGGACTCGTCTCCATCTAAATAGCTCATCGGTCAACTCATTAATCCAAAAGAATTTGCGACTTTTTTATTGTAATTATTTGTCGTATTATCTACTAAATACTTGTACAAATGCTTTTTAGCTAAGTCCTATTCTATAATTTTATGAGACAATAATTAACATTAACATTTCATGACTTATTTGCAAAAATAAAAACGATAAAGCATTATTTAGCCTACATTGTATAAGCCTTGTATTCCGGGTAATACGTTACATGAGCAAACTTCTAATTTGATCATCATATATGTAGAGACCCTCCAGAATGAACACACGCTGAGACCTTACACATAAAACCATAGATTCATAATCGACAGTTTTTCTATTTTTCAGTTATCCCTAATGCTCCGCCGTACCGACGAGTTCCGTATAGTAAAGGTCAAATTCGTCTATACCTTGGAAGTCCGTTTTATCAAAGACACCATGCCAGTCGTGTCTGACAGCCGTCATAGTATAGATTTCTATTGTAAAGGTTTACCAAAACGGTTGTTAAGTGTCAAAATATCCGAATTAAAGTCAGTTTCATCCAGTGTCTGATTAAGGTTGAGGCCCTAATAGGCAGGATCTGCGCCCCGGTAACCACACCTTGCACACATTACTGCTGCCACAACGTCCAGGCACACCTTCAGTTGCCACAGTTTCCACATCCCACTACAGTTAGCCATCCAGTCGCTCCGTACAGGTACATGACGTATTTTTACCCGTTTCCAGTCGCTCCTGTATCCCTACGATTTTAACCCCTCTCGCCTCGGTCTACCAACTTAGACTCATTTACGGCCCCTGTAGGAACTTCGTGGAGTCCACGGGCCCCGATTTATGACAAGTACACTAAAGCGGGGCACACAATGTGGCTCGATTTGTCAGTACAATTGTGTACAAAATCAGACTGTTGCAACAGATGTGGACCGGTATCGTGAGTCTCGGTTTGTTACGAAACCAAACAAGACCGACGTCGCGTTGCAATGCGCCCTAACAGGGGATTTTGAGATGTCAAACAGGCAATTGTACGACAGGTCAACAACACAAAATGGGAACTAGGCGTTACTGCAGTTGTCTATTCAGCCCGAAAATTAACTAGTCTCGGCACATTGTCGTCGCATGTCCCTGTGTCAAGTCTCATTGAAATCCATTACTTTGGCTCTTCAGTGCTATTAGGAAATGTTCTTCTTTAAAAAAATGTTCACTTGTCGAGATTTAGGAAACCATTGGATGGTGCTGCGTAGGTAAAACCCGTCTGAACATCTACTGCCAGGAGCCTGGCTGATTACTGCAACATACTTCTGCTTCCGGTTTTATTAAAATCTGTCAAACAGTTCTCTAGACGTCACCCTGAAGCCCCTGTACACCAACATGGCAGATACATGTATATAGGATGTCGTTAGGGGGCCATCACAAGCTTCGGTGGAAAACTCCCGCGTAGGCCCTAAAATCGGCATAGCGACAACGATTTTTGCGTTGTGTTCTTAGATACTTCAACCTGAATCTGTCTACTTTATCAGAGCTGAATTGAGTCCATATAAAACATTGTTGATAACTATAATTTTCATTCATATTACTTTGCAATGTATGTACTGTGTGAGGATAAAACTTAACTCGATTTCAGTTGCACTTCACATTTACCAATTTTGTGTGCCTTGTAGTTTGCTGGGTTGAAATTGCTGTCTCTTGGTACATAGAAACTCGATGACTCTGACTTCAGGAAACTCTCGGAGAAAGAGAAAATCGACATCCGTGTCGTGGAGACGAACCACCCCGAGCATGCGTCATACCAATTGCTCATCAGTCCTTTCCCTCCGCGAGAGTGTTGTCCGGCCAAAGACTTGATGCAGTTCTGGTACGGTTCCCAAACTAGACGGCAGTCCATGCCAGCTGCAGCGCAAACTAAAATAAAATAAAATTATAGTAAACAGTTTTGCAGTAATGACAACTGTATGCGTTGAATTCATTAAAAGATTATCATACTCTGTCTGCAATAGTTCCATTCACGTCACTCACTCAACGAAACGTGCTACAATACGGCGGCACTGCGCATGCCCGGTCACCGACTCAAAAAATGTGTGTGACACTTCCAGGTTATTAAAATCATGCCCTTAGCATGGATTTTTCAGGATTTTATGAATGTAACTTTTTTGAGACAGAACATTATTTTTAAATGAAAAAGGTTATTTTTTAGTTTTCAGTGAAAAAAATAAAGTGTTTATATTCTACATGTACGCTGGGACGATTGTTCCCGTATGGTTTATTCAGATTAAAATTAGGAGCCATGTAATTTCAGCGACAGGCCTGTAGCCAGGATTACGCAAGGGGTGGTTCATCTTTCTAAAACAGTGGACCGCAAAAGTTATCGTCAATGCATGGGCGGCGCAGCACTGAAAAAAGGGGGATATACCCCCCCTCCCTCAGCACCCTGTGGAGCACCGCCCATAGACCAAGGGTGTCGCGGCACTGAAAAAAGTGGGAGGCTATAACCCCCAGCCCCCTATGGTGCGCCGCTCATGCAACGCTGTACCGTTTTCGGGAGCGTCATTGAGCGACACACCAGGTTCTCAATTCATGCAACAACAATTAGTGTTCCACGTAAATACTTCGCGCATTGAAACGGCAAGACACATCAGGTTAACCGGCTTTCAAATCTTATCTTCCGGTGATTTATCTATGAAAATTGTGTCAATTACTTTCTCGTTCTTGTGGTGGACATGCTTGAGCGCAAATATGACAACCTGTCTCCACTCATACTTACTCGCATGGTCGTGTAATTATCGTGCTCTTGCCGCCCGACGACTACGGCACACATCAATGAAAGGTTTTTACAAAGATTCGAGATCTTTGTTTTTTATTTTCTTCACTCAGGAAAAGTTTTCCCCCGAGACTGCACATAAAAAGTAACGGGTTTTACTTTGTAGTCAAAATATTACTCGTTTCCAATATCAAGCGCAAACAGGCACGAGATTTAGGCAGGTCCCGCCTTAACGTGGGTGTGTATTCATGGGCGGCGCACCATAAGGGGCTGGGGGCTATAGGTGCCCACTTTTTCAGTGCTGTACCGCCCATGGTCTATGGGCGCTACACCGCAAGGGGGCTGGGGCTATAGCTCCCCACTTTTTGCAGTGCTACGCCGCCCATGATAGGCTAAAAGAGAGCTTTTGCGTGGCATTGCCTCGGCGCTAACGTTGTCGGTTACCACTCATATTTGCCGCATCATTTTTTCCTTTCTCTCTGCAGTTGGCCACGTCAATGTAACGAGCCTATCCCAAGGTCCCCAAAATGCATTAAGCTACAGGTGTTTTCCCCTTGTCCGCGCAAGATTATAAAAACAGAGTTCTAGCACCTCTCGAATGTTGCCGTCATCTACAAATTGAATGGACAGGGCATGACTTCTTCACTGTTGGACGTCACTTAGTCAGCAATAACGGAATAAAATTTCAATGCACCTTTTATTTCCTATGCATCATCGGTTTGGATAGGACCTGTTTTTAATGTGTGATAATTTCATTTTGTATATAAGGCGACCATCAAACATTTCAATACTTCGTTGGGCATATAATGCTTGCAGTCAATATTATGTCCCAGAGTAAACTCTTCTTCCCAATTTCTTCGGATGGGAAAAACATGACAAACACGTCTAGAACCTTGGATATTCTCTTGCAAAGACCACATGTAGACTTTAGGGGCTCTTGCACGTGCTCCATTGCCTTAGCAAGGCCGCGTCGCTACAGAGTTCTGCTCAGAGGGTAGAGTGTTCAGACAACTTCTGCTCTCATTTTGTACGCGTGCAAAATAAGCACAGAGCTCTTAGGAGTGCGATCATGTTCTGTAACGTGTCCAATACGCTTGCGCGTTTTAAAGCCCCGTCAGGACGGGGTGGCCTCCGTGAAGTGCTTCGACAGTGGTCTCAAAACGCGTATAAGTCGCCAAGACCGGCATACTCGTGGAAGAAACACCAGACATACACGTACATGTACATGTATTACTGGCTACCTATATTCGAATACCATGTTACGGCTACCGTGGTTCAGTGAAAGTCAAGATAGTTGCAGGCTGGGCATTGATTTTAAGGGTACTTTTAAAGTCATTGACCCCGGTGAACTTGTCACTGTGCCTTTGGTCGCGGTGAGCAATATGCAGATAAACTAGTCAGTCTGTCGTTAAGACAACTGGGAGGCAGTTGTGGTGAAAAGTGTTCGCTCGGAATGGAACAGTGAATTCTATACCATAATTTATAAATATTATACCATAATTCATGAATGTTATACCAGAAAGTCTGAATTTGATGCCATAATTCAACATTCCAACATCGCCAACCATTCACGACAGGAGTCGTTAGAAATTTCCCAAGCATACTGTCTCGCGAAACTCTTGTTTTTGATTTTGCAATATCTTGCGAGATTTCTCTTTTCTCTCAAGAAGCTTGGTTTATATTGCGTGCTTTCCGTAAGCGCAAGAAATCGCAAAAACGCAACTACTTTCGTGAGATGTCCCTGTGCATCGCATGGGATGCACGTGCCGTTTGTTTCTACAGAACTTAACACAAGGGTTGGATTTTGAGCTCACACAAAACAAATAATCTGCACCACGGCGCAATACAACCGGGAGCGTGAAGACGTATTCCAACATTACATGTTCGATATTCCGCGACTCCTTGCGATTTTGTTGTCGTCAGCAACGGCAAGCGGAACAATTTTTAACTGCGACATTGTCGGCGATGAAAAATCGTTTTCATCATGGTGCTCCAAGAGAAGACGGTTGAAATATTCCTCTCTCGTAACATACATAGGAGAATCTTGAGAACATTGAAGGTCGCCGATTGTAGGAAACTGGAATTTTTACGAAGCAAAACGACTACACTTACCTTCTCTGATCAGATCGAGCATAAACCCTTCGATTCTTCCGCCTTTGTTTCTACAAACAACAAAGTGCGATATATAATAGGAAGCTAGCGACGCAAATGATATCGGTGTTCATGAACAACGTTTCGATTTAAAAGCTGAAATCATCATCAGGTATGACCCAGTGCTCTGCATCACTTCAGAATAACAATCGACTTTACATCTGGCCAAAAACTAATGTCGTCGAAATAAAGTGTGTAAACAGTTTTGGTTACTCAAATCACCACAGAAAGGGTCATTTGCATGGGCAAGTAACAGTGTGTAGGCATCGGGAAATAGCAGAGAGAACATTTGTTCGCTATGACATGATGTCAAATGTTGGGCAATATCTGAAACTGATAGCCAAAACTATCATAATAAATTCCACCAAACTGACTGTGCGAAGGTTTTATCTTTAGTCAAAAAATCGCCTGCCCCCTGACAATGACTGTGATTTACTGTACTCACATATATTCATACGCTCCCCATTCGTGACCGTGAGCAATGGTGTAGATCCTCTTTTCTTTGCCGGAAGTGGGTTCAGTGCTGAAACACGTCACATCACTGCGTGCGTATGTGAATGATATGGCGCACGAAAGTAAGACTGAGGAAATAAGAACTGAAAAGTAAACAGAAACACATTGTAGGTTTACATAAGCAACAGTTCTGCTTAGGTGGCTTGTCAAGCTATTTTAGATATGGAATCACGTTTACGATCGAGAGAACTAGCGGGTCACCTTGTCTTCCACGGAAATTGAAAACATTCAATTTCAAATTAAAGTGTAAACTTAATCAATTCGTACATAGTGTTAGCATTCTACATCGTAGAAAAAGATTTGTAAAACATGCGTCTTGTGGGAATGTACTAGCCAAGCGACGTCATAATGACAGCGTTTTGTAATGAAAATAACTTGGTAGAAGTGTAAAACCATAAAAGTGATTAGGTTTTGGTATTTTCAAAATTAAGCGACGCACAGCACACATAAGCTCGATTATTTAAGGATATCTCAAAGCTTACTCACTCAAAATGGCAATTTCAAATACGAAGTATATACCGGGTGGTGAGTAAAAACTATTAAGCAGAACCACCTTGGAACCCCACAGCCGCGAGGAAATTTGTTTACTACTTATCCGAGGTCAAAGATTACTCAGTCCTTTTATTCACCAAGTCGCTATAATATTGCGTCAACGAATACATGTAGGTTTGATCCTGAGAGTGGTGTGTCTGCACGCATAAGACCGTCGAGAACGAATGCTAATTAGTCGCCTTACGCATGTGTGAAACGAGATAAATGCTCACCCAAATTCCCTGATTCGGATAATTTGACATTTTGCTGTTTCGATCTCATACCCATGACGTGCTTTAACCACCCACCTGATTTTTCTATTCATTTCTTATTTGGTTTTCATACCAAGATCCCAGCGCGTGTCTAACAATGAACTATAGACCTACATGTACTTTAAAGTGGACATCTATGCACCACTGCAAATCCGGATGACAGTGAAATTATGAACGTGGCTAAGGGGTGCATAGGTTGACCAAAACATTTTTCACCGTATAATTGTCCGACGTGCTTGAGATTTTCACGTCTTGCCAAAAAATGCATGGAAAACTATGCCTCGACATTGTTGTTCTCAATGCAGAGTAAAGAATCGTCATCAGATAAATACATGCAAGGTTGGTTACATTTAATTCAACCGACATCACAACAGTAGCGTTTCAGATTACACTCTTTCCAAGAATCGTCATGAAAAAATGCTTGAAAACTGTCTCGGAGTTGTTCTAAATGCAGGGTAAAGAATCGTTATCCGATAAATCCATATGTACACAGACGATTCCTGGAAAGAACGCAAACTGACACGCTTCGGCACTCAGTAACAGTAGCATAGAATATGCATTTGAAAATTGCACTCGTCAGATATTGTCACTCAACAGGAAAATGTTTGTATGCATTATAGATGACTTTTATTCGCCATTATTATGCAAATAAGAAAGTACGTGATCTAGTTTTTGAAATCAGACACAATTTCGTGTCTCTCATTAATGTCGGGAAGGCAAAGAATTTTAGATATTTATTTATTTATTTATTTATTAATGTAATATTTACAATGAGGGTAGCCCCGTCAGTTCACACTGTTTTCCATGGGGACCCTCAGTAAAAAAACAGATAGTAAGATAAAAACAGAACAAAATGAAAGACAATATTTAAATAATAAGCAAAGAATAAGAAATTAACACGGAAAGACTGATGAAACAAAATAAATAAATAAAATATGATAAATAGAAGGTAAAGAATATGAGACAAGATAATTAACTAAAATATAAGTATAAATAATTAAAAACAGACAATAAATAATTAATAAAAGTAAGAAACTATATAAATATACACTCTTGTATACACGCATTATCACGCATCGACGGGTATTTGTCCAGATTATAAAACCTTTTCGCGCTGGAGTTATAGGCCTACACTGACTTATTCAGTTCTGACAGTGGCGTTATTTTGAATTCGGGAGACGATTTGTGTGCGTTAAAATATTGCCCTTCGTTATCCGTAGGATTCACAAAGGATTGTAGGTGATACTCACACATTAAACTAAGGCCGTAAGTTATTTTTGGAAATACCATTGCTTGAGAGAACGGATGTAGCGCAGCTTAGAAAACTCTAAAAATGTTACCCAGCTACTTTGAAATTTGAACACACATCTTAGCAGAGTACAGAGATTTTATCGCTTACTGCTCTCCGAGCCAGTTCTAAATGTCGTCTTGTCTTTTACGCTGACATTTTCCTCCGCGATAATTGACCTATTGCAAGCTCCGCCCCTATGCGAAAAGTCACGTGATACCCGACATTCGAACGAGATGTCAGAGGCAAAAACACTGTCGCTAAACGACGTTCCTGGTGGAATCGATGAGTGTTTTTGTACTAGTTGGAAACGCGTCGACAAAGACAAGAGGCGATGCTCTTCAATAATGAATCATACGTTCACGATATGGGAATTTGTAAAGGTGACGATGTAAAAATAAGTGCTCGAGGAGCCAGCGAAGATCCGAAGTCGAAGAACCCCTCGGCTTCGGGGCCACCTTCACCTGACAAATGACAAGACCACTGATACGATATGTTCATGTAAAGCTGGGTATGTACCTTAAAGTCGAATTATCTGACGATTCCATAGATTTCATGATCTTTCGAATAAAATCATGAAGATTCACCGATATTTTTATTCTGTCGTCTGCTAAATTTCGCCAAATGAAAAGTAGGTCACAACTGGCCGGTGAGACTCCTGGAGTAAAGTAGGTCATAGATTACAGACAACACATGCACTATAGTGTCTGACAAGGTCGACTCGATAGCACTGTTTACGCTTTTCTAATCTTGTAACGAAATATTTTGATCAAAAATTCAAGTTCATAGCTCAGGTATACATGTACACTCATCTCGTCCTGGCCAAACAGTTAGCTCTGAGGTCTAGGGCTGTATCTACAATGTAAATAAAATTAATGTGCGGAATTCAGTGGAGGATCTAGAATACCACAGGGGGGCAACATATGTTGCCTTGTGGAATTGGGCAAAGTGCAATTGTATGTGCACAGGCGGCCCGAAAGTTGCAGGGGCCAGGGATGTAGACCGTTGGACATTCTGTTCAGAAAATCCATCGGTGGACTAAAAAAAAACAGGAACACGATTCCGCTGCGATCTGGGGTCTGAGCCCCCCCCTCTTCCGCTACCGGTCCTAGTTACTGAACTCAATATTTCCTCACGCTCTTG
Organism: Phoronis australis; assembly: GCA_002633005.1. Taxonomy (NCBI): domain Eukaryota; kingdom Metazoa; phylum Phoronida; family Phoronidae; genus Phoronis; species Phoronis australis. The sequence continues at coordinate 1,731 of NMRA01000221.1, read as the reverse complement.
CTGTTTCATTTTGCTTGCGGCAGCCAAGGGGGGGTGGGTCCCCCCTAAATCCGCCTATATAATTGCCCGTTTGCACCATTAAGACATTTAGGCCTACCTTCTTTTGAACTTGGCATTTTTTTGTAGTTTCATTCCATAAAAGTAGCTTTCATTTAATTTTGAAGGTAGCATGATCACTAAGCCGTGGTATGGTTACAAAAGATTACAAGTCTGGTGTGGTAGTTGCAAAAATAGGGTATTTACAAAAATAACTCAAATTCTTTTTAGAGCTTCATAAATCTAAATATCATGTTTGAACAACTTCAAAATGAGCTCTCTCTAACTCTCCACACATAGTGTATACTAGAGGTACACGTCAAAAAGTAATTTAACAGTTTGACAATAGCTCGACCAAGGCTTTGAGTTCCGCAGTAATCCAGTGCCCTTCCCTGTGCCGATCAAATCTCTGAATTTTGACCGGGAGAGAAGTTCAGTTGAACGCCAGCTTACGGTTTATGAATAACAAAAATGTACCTCTGATACGAAACAAAATAATGTCCATTAGGTTGAAATAAATAAAAAACATAAAATAAAATGTCCTTGAAAACAACAATTTCCGGGGACTACCGCTAGAGTGTTGAGATCCAGCAAGTGTCAAGACAAAGGCGGCCAGACGTAGTCAACTCGGGAGTCAAAATCTGAGATAGCCCTGCACCATAGCCACCAAGCTGAAAAGCGCGTATCTTGGAAGTAATATATTTGACTTTATAATAGCCTTCGAGTTAATTATCAAGCAACATGGCTAAGTTCAGCTGCTCGTGTGGCCGTACAGTTTGATCCATAGTTTACGCTTTTCAACATCATTTTTCGGCTTAGGACATGTCAAAAAATGACGGGATATTATTCTGGAGCAGCACACCGGCTGTCGGTGCTACACACGTCATATCAACACCGTTTCCGGAAATTTCTTGAGCTATAGACTAAAGTAAGTTTTACTCGACTGCTTGTGGTTTGTCGGGTAAAATGGCGGCTTGGAAACACAGACGAAGGTGTGCCAAGAATGCTGCGTTCTGATTGGTCAATTAAGCCGTCCGTCATAAGCCTGGCGATAGGTCAATTCTACGTTTCAGACACCCACTGACGCCTTGCTATGCGAGGCTACCTAATTTTATAAGCACCTCCTCGTGATGGTCACGTGACAAAACAACTAATTTCTCTGTCTCCGGCAAGGGTGCAAAAAAGCCCATTAATTGGTCCAGTTTCATAGAGTTTACGTAAGCAGTGACAAATTTAGGGGGGAGGGGGCAAGGGGGCCATGCACCTCCGAAAATTCTCCCAGATTCCATTTGGCAGCTCGGGGTGCAAATGTCTGCCCTGGCCCCCGTAACTCAAAATCCTGAATCCGCCCCTGACTCCCGCAATTACAACTTGATCTGCGCCCACGGTGCATCGTATAGGATATGTTTTAATAGTCGGTGGGCCAGATCTCATAGCGTTCATCCTTGTGAGTACTTTAGGGGGGGGCAACCTAGTTTTTTCTATGTGGCTAGATAATATACCTATAAATCAAATTCCCACGTCTACACTTGCACTTTTTTTTTAAAAAAAGGTGTTTTTGTTGCATAAAATATGATGCACATTCTTGCCACTTGATGGCGTTTTTCTATTGAATTGGCCAATCAGAGAGCCAGATTGTATTGTTGTGCTTAGTTACTTCAATATGGCTGCTCCCATGGAGTGTGATGCCTGTAT
>NMRA01000220.1:564808-666818 GCA_002633005.1 Phoronis australis | reverse complement strand
GTGCGGATGTCGGGACTGTCGGCATTGTGAACAGAGTGGACACCATTAACACAAATTATCAGATTCCAACCCACATCTACAGGTTTCGCATGAATTACACGGCAACCATCGACGCTATCACCCCATTTGGGACATACACGTCCTTTACTTCGAAGATCGTCAACCACTTTGTTTGACTTAACCATTTGAGGACTGCGACTGAATTAAAGGGGTAATAAAAGGATTTAGGAGCATGGAGGAAAGGGCGTTCTATTGGAAAGAGACCATTAGTGAGCGTGTATATGAGTTATATTGCTGCCGACTGACTTAGTGAAATATTCCATGATACGCAGATTTTTTTTTCAATTGGTTTAGAGTGAAAGCATTATTTGACAAAATAGCTCGGCTTTTCTTAAAAGGTCACGACCTCCGATCCCGGCCTCTGACATAGAACGTAGTTACAAAGCCGCGGAGAGTCGAGAAAGGTAAATCATTTCATTGCAATGTTTCTCGTTCAGTATGTGGTATAAATATATTATTACATGGTCCCAGTCGTTATCCCCCTTATCTAGAGCCCTCGTGGATTTTTCAGAATTATCTCTCTCGGGGATAATGCCCCTTGGGTGATAATTCTCCAAAATCCACTCGGGCTCTAGATAACGGGGGATAACGACTTCGCCATGTAATAATCTATATGTGCTCGCCATTGATGATCTATGGAACGATGTAACGCGTTTTTCAATGCTTTTTAGTACTATACACTGGTGGTTTGACTTTTATTTGAATACTCATATAGACAGTATTATTGCAGGCAGTGCATGTATATAGTTTCCCAATTTTCCTAGAGATGGCGTTCTCAAATTCCTAGTGCCTCAATTATATTTTAGGGCGTTGTCTCGGGGTTAAGTCATGATTTTAGCAACCCCCCTTTCGGTGGTATTATTTCCATTGGTTGTGTAAGTTGAGATACTGTCTGGGCCAATCATCTTTCTAGGTTTTTGCGGAGTATTTAAAGGTCCGAACAAGCACCAGTTGCCTTATTCTCTCCTGGATTGTCATATGTATCGTTTGTTGATTACCAGACTGTTTTTGAGGCAAACGCTGCAAGTATACATTTGGTTATCGTTCAACGTTAGATACCGATTTTTGGATAGCTGTGCATTTGTAGTTTGCGTTTTGTCAGCTGCAGACTGGACTATTATTATGCAGACCTAGACATGCTGTTACGTTGCAACCATTGTGCTTTTGGTAATCTATTACTATGTTTACGTATTTCTTGTGGTATGGATATTTCTATTTTGTGAACTAGTTTTGCTGAGTGCTACAGTTGTCTATACGAGTTGTTCCGTCTTGGAACTTTAGGGGTTTATTCCGCCATGTTTTTTTCCTGAGTTTGTATTTCCTCAAGTGTGGTTTCCGTTAGACGTTAATTGAAAATTACGTAGATGGTGTAACGATATCGTGGTGGTTGGTTAATGCTAATGGTAAAGTTTAGACTTAGTAACTTAGACTGTTTTTTGTAAACGTTTCAGATAACCGATATGAACACCGATGCAATACGATGTATCAACGATAAACGACGAATGTAATAAAGTATATCGAGTTGTAGACGTCTCTTTCTCTATTGCATTAACGTTTGAGCAGCAATAGACAGTTTAAAAATTTGGGAATATTGTTTGTGAGCTGCTTCTTTCAATTGACTCATACAGTATAAAGTCTTTGTGCATGTATGCTTGCATTTGACCGCTAAACCAACAAAAGAATAAAGGTATATACCGTATGTAGGCGTTACCATATGTAAGAACTTATTTGGTCTCCACAAATATCTATAGAACTAAAGAATTTAACTTGGCTTAAGTATGTGTATGAAAGCGGAAGAATTTGATTTTGATTTATTATTAATCTGCCAATCATTCGGTCACGTGGCTGTTCTTAGGAAATTTTAGCAAAAGAACAGAATCAACAACACGACCAAATTTTGTACAATACAAATTTTCAACGGAAAATATAAAAAACAAGCTTGCAGTTTTTATGCGCCCACATATTTGTATGTGGACGCATTATGCCGTCATTTGCGTCCGTCCGTCCGTACGTCGTGCGTCCGCTGCTCTATCTCCAAAACCGATTGAGGTATGTTCTTGAAATTTTGCACATGTATTCCTTTAACAGATGGGACGACATGAGCGAACTTTCGATTAGATCCGACTACCGGTGTGCCCCCTAGTTGCAATTCTAATTTTTTACGCTTACCTTTGTATCTTCAAAAATTCTTAACGGATTTTCAAGAAATTTGGTATGTAGGCACCTTTTAGTGATATGACGCTATCCCCTTGTTTTGATTTGACGTAATTTGCGCCACCTAGTGGTCATTTTTACTGTTTTCGAGTCTGTTTTTTCGCGTCCAACTCTCTATCAACCAAACCGTTCAAAGGATGATTGTGAAAATTGGTATGTACATGTATGTGCTTACTATAAAGAGGATTTTCCGACAATTTTGACTACTGTGGCGCCTCCTAGTGGCAGTTTTTTGCGCCTATGGCTGTATCTCCTAAACCGTTCGCAGGATCTTTACGAAATTTGATGTTAACAACGGACGACGACGACTTTTGCATGGATCCGACTACAGGCGTGCCCCCTAGTGGCAATTTTATTTTTTACGTTTTCCTTTGTATCTTCGAAAGTCCTTAGCGGATTTTCATGAAATTTAATATGTAGGCACCTATTAGTGAGTTACGCTATCCTCAAATTTTGGGATGGATTCGACGTAGTTTGCGCCACCTAGTGGCCATTTTTACTGTTTTCGAGTCATTTTTTGCGTCCTCCCCTATATCAACCAAAACGCTCAAAGGATGATTTTGAAAATTGGCATGTATGTGCTTACTATAAAGAGGACGGTTAACGATGATTTTCCGACGATTTCGACTACTGTGGCGCCACCTCGTGGCAGTTTTTTGCGCCTATGGCTGTATCTCCTAAACCGTTCGCAGGATCTTTACTTAATTTAGGAAGTGTATTTATGTGATTTTGACTACGGATGACGACGACTTTCGGACAGATCTGACTACTGCTGTGTCCCCCAAGCGGCAATTTTTTGATTTTTACGTTTTCCTTTGTATCTTCAAAAGTCCTTAACGGATTTTCATGAAATTTAATATGTAGGCACCTGTTAGTGAGTTACGCTATCCTCCTGGTTTCGGATGCTTCGACGTAGTTTTCGCCACCTAGTGGCCATTTTTACTGTTTTCTTCAAAGGTCCTCAACAGATTTTCATAAAATTTTAAATATAGGTATCTATTGGTGTGATGACGCTATCTTTCTGTTTTTGGATGGAATTGAGGTATTTTGCACCACCTAGTGGCCATTTTTGCTGTTTTCAAATCTTGTTTTTGGCGTCCACCCCTGTATCAACCAAATCATTTGAAAATTGACATATATGTTCCAATGTGTGAAGACGACCTTTGATGATGTTGGACTGACTACTGTGGCACGTACTAGTGGTAGTTTTGTTTTCCGCCCATAGTTGTATCTCCTAAACCCACTACAGGATCTTTACCAAATTTAGTAAGTGTATTGATATGAAGATAACAACAGACAATGACTTTCAGGCGGATCCAACGGACACTGTGCCCACTATTGGCAATTTCATTTTATTCTGTTTTCCTTTGTTTCTCTGAAGCTCCTTGACAGATTTTTATGAAATATGGCATGTTCTTGTTTTTAGATGGATTGTATGTTTTTGCACCATCTAGTGGCCGTTTTTATGATACAAATAAATAACCCTAAAAGCACACCATTCGCAATGCATTCGTGGGCGCGTTACTCTTGTTTTAAATTATCGTTTCGTTTTTGCTCCGTGTGTAGCTAATTGATTTAATAAATATCACATAAGTCTTATTTTTGGACTGCCTCTAATACAAAAATGGAACATTTTTAAACATTTTAGAAAGCATTGTATAAAACACACTATGCAAAAGTTTCATTTGAATAGAGTCGGCCATTTCTGGGCTACAGTGTTAAAAAGTTGGCCCAAATTGGTTATTTTTTAGCGTCACAAGTAACCATTACGTTTTTTCGTTGACCTCAGTACTTGTATGTCGATTGTAAATAATTTATGGAATTTTGTCCAAAGGAGAGAGATTGCGAGTATAAGAAATCACTAGCCACAAAGTGGCTTTGATTGAAGCAATCATGGAGGTTGACTGTTTTAAAAACACAACTTGGAGTCCCTTTCGCTGGATTACGAAAAGCATGAGGATGAAATGTAGAATAAAATTTCATACCAGAGTAAACATCCGCTGAAAGTGGTTTTAAAAGAGTGTTTCATTTGTTAACCTTCTGGATGAGATATTCGAGAAATACTCCAAAGTGATCTAAAATGAACAATCGTCTCAGACTTTGCATCTCATCAGCCATGACAGAAGACGTGCAGTCTGTAAAGGGCCTGCTAGAATCTCAAAAGGTTCCACAAGATTTATTTCATGCCACCGATCACTAATCGGTCAAGATAAAACAGCCACTGAGTTGGGACAGCTAGAAAGCCAGAGATTACCCAATGGATGTTGCTGAAAATGTGAGCTGGTTAGATAATCAAGAAACCGGCTGAAACTGATTGTAAATGGGCAAACCTACCACAATGAACATCGCATGACCATTGACAGAAAGTTGCATTCGGTAAAGGACCCGCCAAAAATTCCAAAAATAATATAATACATAACAATTTAGTTACCTAAAATATTCTATTAACGACGAAAAGTAGTTCCATGTGGTTCAGTGCATGTCACTTGTCAACTTGTCACTATTATTGGCTGTGGCAAACAAAACATTCTGCACGGACCACCTAATGACCCGTGACAAAAATAGCCTCCAAGAAAGGGTTTGACAGAGTTCCAAAGCAGGATACCAAAGCTGAACCAACTCAAACATTTGAGGTACAACAATAATCGATTCCATATGATTCAGCGCATGTTAGTGACCAGGCATGACAGTGACTAAAACAACCTGGGTAAGGCCAGCCACAAACTCCGGAACTGCTCACTAATAGAATGCTTCTGAAATACTTATAGCTACATTATATATTCGATGTACATGTATACATGTGTGTAACATACCGGTCCAAACTAATTTAAAGGGAACAACTATAACACAATGAGCACCGAATGACCCGTAGCAGATAATTGTACATGTAGTCTGGAAAGGGAAATTGAGCTGGCTCAAACATTCGATCTTCCACTAAGACAATTATAAAGGATTGGGTATATAGAACTGATTGTCTTTTCCTAAAAAATACGCTGTCTTGGACACTGCGGAAACCTATGAAAATATTTTATCCTCGTAATGGTGTAGAGATAACAAACTCGAACAGTAGTCTTTCACGCTTCCGGAGATGTAGCTTTACATTTAGAGTTGAAGCATGTGATCACATTAGTTTTTCTTCCTAGTGTTTTGCTTCTAAGGAACTCAACCCAGGCTCCAAAATACCAGATTGCTGCTTATCATTTTTAGTGAACCACTGGTCTGGAATCAAGTTTAAAACCATATCCAGGAATAGACAGGCTCCAGGAAGACTCTGAAGGGTTTTCCATCTCGCTTTTCAAAATCAAAAGCGTCCTATTGAAATGACGATGGCTGCACTCCAGTACAAACATGTAGCTGAAAACACCAACTTCCGGGACTTTCATACCTTTTTGACTCTGGTGTCCCTCACATTCTTTAGTCGGATTCTTCAGATCCGAACGTTACGATCTCGCGTGTCAAGTGCAGATTTGTTTGTCAAAGTCGCTCAAATATAATCAAAGAAAAAGCAATAAGTGAAATCAATTTCTGCGAAGAAATATTATAAACTCTGCTGATTATGAGACTCAAGTTGTCGCACATTCGTAGGAAGTCAAAGACAAATGCTACATGTTTTCTACTTTCAGAAAAAAATGAATTTTATAAGCGCTAACTGCTAAGCGATACCGAAGCCAGTTTACAGTGAAACAACACGTGTACATGAGATAAAAGGTCATATATATTATGACAAACTAAACTACTACGGATATCGGTAATTACAAAAGTTACATAATATGTTGAACTGTAAAGGTGGGTTACTGAGTTAAGATAAGTAGGTGCTTTGGAAACTTGTCTCACGAAGCCCTTTTGCCAGTGCTGTAGTGGTAAAATTAGAAGTGAGTAGGTGCCCAAAGCCCTCCATATCATCTTGAGCACTGAATTTTAAAAGTGCATTGAATTCGCAAAACCTCACAAACATATGTAGGCCTATTTTTGACTCAAGAGTGTTTATAAGTTTCAAGTCTGCAGTGGTTAATCTAGGATGTCGCAGAAAGGGGTCCAACCACACATGTAGGAAAGCAAAGGTCCGCGTGAATTCTAAGCTGTCCCTCAAGGGGGCCCAAACACAATTATAAATGAAAATAATTGCGTAACGCCCAGAAACGATATGCTGGCGGCGTTTTTAGTCGCCCCTCTGTGGGATGTGTCCTCTCGGGGCCCTTCGATCGTCTGTTTACTATCCGATTCCTTTCGCTGAGTCCTCGTTCACATCTCAGCTGTACTGCAAGGACGAGTCTTATTGCATAGTTGGCTGCGCCTACGTGCGACGACACCCTACTATAACTTAACTTACGGAGCGTAGGCGCGACGTTCAAATGCCAAAGGTAGTTGGTTGCGCCTAAGGTCACCTACGTCCCACTACATGTACAGCACTGCTTTTAGCTGGGCGTCGTTCCGAAAATGACGACGAGAAGTTTTAAGGGAGCTGTTATTGGAACCCATAGGCCTTCGTTCGAGGGCACATCAAAACCCACGGCAATCGTTTGACGAAAAATTACGAGGCGGAGCTGCACTTACAGGGTTGGTAAACTTCAAATTTCATGCTGTCCGCTCGTCTTTTTTGACTGCACTCTAGAAATTGCATGTTTGTGCTCTCATTGTGAGCGCATGCAGCAAAGCTTATGAAACGACTTTTACACAATCGTGTGAATGGTGGTTAGCAGTATTTCTTTAAAACCCGACAACAAATAGAGGATCACGATATTCGTCACAAAGCGCAGTCTTCACTGATGGAAATCTGCGTGCATTGTGCTAATTGTTATGTAGAGTGAGCTGCAATGGAGACAAGTGTGAAGCTCTCTTCTGTACTCTGCACAATCGCTTCAGTGTCGATGATCTCCTTTGTCCCACCTATGATGGGAAGAGGAATGTAACATCTGATCAGACGTGTCACTTACAAAAATGTGTACAACTTGACCGCAGGCTCACCTTCACAGCTCAAGTATCCACTAGCTTGGGAGACTCCAAAACATGGATCTTCGCGTCATTATTGGACATGTAAAAGGTTGACTTCAGTCGCAGCATTATGATACTTTGTCGGTGTTTCTAGCACTACAAGAAGTTACTGTAGACAAGGTTCTTCAAAGGTCCTTCCATCTTTTACACAGTCAAGTGGAGAATGCGCTCAACAGATGCTTGAAAACCGTCCCTGCAATAGCTGCCTACTGACTCCTCCCCAGACCTACCAAAGACTTTGCACATGTTCGTGGACTGCCGCTGCTTTAAACGCAACCATGGGCCTCATCGGCAAACCCATGATTGCACAAGATGCTGCTTGTTCTTTGCGTGTTGCGTTGGCCTCCCAATCGTTTTCGGATTCGGCTCCACTTGCCATTTCGTAGTGTTCTTAATAATGGGTCAACAGGATCTGTAACACTACACGTAGTTCGCGACGTCTCATTTCGATGAAACGGTGTGTGGGTTGACGCAGCGTGCTACAGCCTATTTCAAATGCGACACTTGATGTCCAAAGGATTCTTACTAAGACAGTACAAGGCTCTGTCGGTTCCCACTTGTCCTTCTCCTATGTTTTCGAGATCCTACTACCGTATTTCCGCGCCACCAGGCCTAAAGTCGTCAGCAAAAGTACGCTTTAATGCGAAACTTAGACGCTTGCCCCAATATGCAAAACACTTGGATAAAAAGATCACGAAAACAGGCATTCTTTCGGATACAGGCCCATTGGCTCAAAGGCGCGGAAATACGGAAAAATGTACATCAAAAGAATTGGTCAATGGACATTAAGTTGCTTGTTAAAATTAACATTTCTTTGCACTTAATTTTTCAGGCAACGAAATAGTTGAGTTTGAAAATATGGGAACGGTGACAAAGTTTGTTAAGACTGGGGTGAACATCCCCTTAGGAACGAAGTACTACGTCACAGTTCGTGCTGTCAATGGAATTGGTTTGACGTCAAATAGGACTTCTGATGGTGTCGTACTTGACAACGAGCCACCCTTGCCTGAGACTGTATTCAATGGAAGATGGAAACATAATCACCGGTTTATGTCCAAACAAGAAACTTTGGACATCAGTTGGATCGGTTTTAGCGACAGACATTCATTTATTAAAGAGTATCAGTGGGCCATTGGAAGCAATCCAAATAGGTCGGATGTCAAAGTTTTTGTAAACGTAGGCACTCTTAGCCAGGTGAAGCACCCAGTAACGTCATTAACGCACGGTTCAACGTATTACATAATTGTAAAAGCCGTAAACGCGTCTGAGAAATATGTCATTGCTGCTTCACCACCATTTACATTTGATGAAACGCCACCCACTGCGTACACGCCATCAAGTCTTGGACCGGATGTGGTCATAAACGGTGATTTCTCCAAAATCAGCGACGTCATCTACAAGAACTCGTGGAGAGTTGATGGAAACGCTTCCTTTAGTGCTGGAAGTAATTTGAGGCTGACCGGCAAAATGTCACAGACGGTCTTCATACCTTCATTTTCTCTCTATCAACTTCTCGTAGAAGTCTCTCCACCATGCAACCAGTTACAATATTCCAAAATCAGAATTGGTGACCATGCATTCCTCATGGACCTAACGGACCATTTGTTTGTCTGTAGATTTCTTGTGGACATTCCTATTGAAGAAGGATTAAATGAAATCAGCCTTTTTGAAAATTCAGAAATCAAGCTGATAAAAATTAGCTTGCGGAAAGTTACTAAAGTGTCGCCAGCTGACCCGACTACATCCGTTACCATTCGTCAGATTGGTTTGACAAGCTTGCTGGTTCATTGGACGTTGACTGACTTTGAGAGCAGAATTCGTTACACTAGGATCGAACTTGGCACGACATCTGGCGGGCTTCAACTCGCTTCCCTCGGAAACGTGGGACGCAGGCAATCCAAAATCTACTAGGATTTGCCTGTAAAACATGGTCTTCCTGTTTACGCCTCTCTGCTCGTTGTCAACGAAGCTGCTGAGCAGACGACCACGACTTTGGCACCAAAGAAGATTGACTGGTTGGCTCCCATCATATCCAATGTAACAATGTCTTTCACCCTCAAAAAATTGTCATATGTTGACATCACGGCCAATTGGACTGTGCAGGCTGAAAGTGCCCGTGAAAGGTGTTATTGGTCTTTGGGTAAGTGATTACCATGGTTTTCGAAAACCATGGTATATATATATATAGTTGTTCCACTATATTGTTTTAATTTATTTCTTTACATTTAAATCCATCATTAAGTAACAGAAGAAATCTAGATCAATAAATGGATACGAAATACATCTTATAGCTGATGACGTTGATTAAAGTCCAACGTTTCACTACAGTACCATTTCATTTCTACGTGCGCTTACAAGACAATGAACAAGACTCCCTTTTTATGAGACCATTTTCATTATACAAAAGTGCATTTATGTGTACAAACAAGGTCATTTAATGTTTCCGTAACTATGTAGTTGAGCACGTAGTTTTCAACTAAACCCTAACACCTTTGTCCTACTTTAATATTTCTTTAGGTCAAGTCCGTTTTAAATTGGACCCCTACCGACACTACCACCGAAAGTAAAGTTTCTGCCTTATCTCTTTCTCACGGCGCCAAAATCTTCCCTACCCTTAGTTGCATCAACCACGCCCACCTGGAATCCACGACCTTCGGTGATCCTCTTCTTATCGTACTTCACGCGCCTGAAGCAAGTTCGGCATCCGTAGACGTGAAATGTTATTCGTCAACTTTTTTATGCAGAGACTGGTTATCCGTCAAGCGCTGCTATTTTGGATTTAACAATCACAGGATTTCAAGACAACGCCGGCAATCACAAATACCACATCATAGTTGTAGAAAAGAATAATGGGTCAGCTCTTCTCGACACATTTAAACTGGCAAAACACAGCCGTTTCATTCTTAAATTGCCTGCTTTTAATGAAAGCTACTGGCTAGGTGAAACGTGTATAATGTCGCCGTCCATCAAAATGTCAAACACAAGTAATGCCACTTCCCCAGTACCACGCTGTGAGAGCAAGCATTTCGTTAGGAGTTTCACAATTTCAGTGAACGCCGTGAACACAGGTGGAATCGAGAGTACTCCAATCTCTACTACAGTTTCGCTCTTTTTCGGGTCCCCGTTGATAACAGAAATGAAGCCCACATTGCATCGGAATAACATAACAATGACTTTTTACATCGACTGGGACAATTTGTTTAACTACACGGGACCAGGTGATATGCGCTATATGTTTTCATTGGGTGCGGAGGCTGGGACTGTCGGCATTGTGAACCGAGTGGACACCATTAACACAAATTATCAGATTCCAACTCACATCTACAGGTTTCGCATGAATTACACGACAACCATCGACGCTATCACCCCGTTTGGGACATACACGTCCTATACATCCTAGATCGTCAACCACTTTGTTTGACTTAACTGTTTGACGAAGACTTCATTAAAGGAGCAACAAAAAAAGATTAGGAGCATAAAAAGGGCGTTAAATTGGAAAGCGGGAATTGGCGAAAGTGTATATGTTTTGAAATGTCAGTAGCTTCAATTCTAGAATATGGATCTGGAATTTGGGGATATTCTCAATACTCCAAATGCGAAATGATCAGAACGAGAGCACTAAGTATATTCTTAGGGGTCCCCAATATGCTGCCAATGCAGTACTTTATGGCAACTCAGGTTGGCCAAATTCACACTACAAACAACATGAAAATATGCTAAGGCTCTGAAATCGTTTACTTCTATTGGATGAAATAAGAATTGCAAAAAAGTCTTTTATGGGACTTTAAACATCGGAACTCCTGCAATTGGTCAAGTTCAATATTTAGAATTATGGAGAAATTCGATTTTTTAGAAAATTTCAGGAACAAACAAATGGTGTCTCTCAATAACTTCAAAACATTCAGGTTTCAGTTAGAATAGTGAAACTGGTTAAAAATAATCACTGAGAAACCAAAACCGTGCTTATACATGTATAGGTCGGTTAAGAATGACTATTGTAGAAGAGTATTTACGTCTGCCGGTGTCTCAGAGGTCTGTCATTGCTCGATTAGAGCAGGTAGAGGTTGAGGTGGGGCGGAATTTCGGAATTCCTGTGAATGGACGGATTTGTCATGTTTGTAAAAACGGAATTGAAGATGAAGTTTATTTCACTTTTGATTGGGAAAAATATACTCACATTCGACCATTTTTATGCTGAATTCTGCCCTACCTCAAATAACTTGAAAGGTCTAGCGAAATTCATTCAAGACGCTTTGCAGCTTAGAAGAAAGTATTTGTTTATAAACTAGTTTGAAGTGGTCATATTTGAGCGAGGGCAATATGTTATGTAATGGTTTAATTATTATTAGGTGACTGAGTAAGCCCACTTAGGCTGGGGGGTGTGGTGAATATTCTGTCTTGGAGATTGTATTTACTGGCACCTTTATGCCCTTATAATAAATAAAAATATATAAATAAAACATCCCACAGTTCGCAGAGATTAAAATTTTTTAAAACAGTATTAGCATGGTTTTGACCACTGTAACTGTCGTGCGGTGTGCAGGTTGTCTGTAGGATTACGTTTATAACTTGGCAAACGCTCATCCCAATCTATTTTGTAAGACGTTTTTCACATATGTGCTCTGGTTTCCGAAAACATCCACGAGGTCGTTTTTGGGGTACAAGACAGGTAAAAATGTGAGACACTTTAATAAACGCTGTGAAGAGTTCTATGAGAAGTTTCAGTTTAAAGTTGAAAAGTACAAACAATGTTATTGCAGTCGTTATTAAATATAATTCGGCAGTTGCACTTCCCACTCATTGCTTCTTTTCGCAATTGGCACCTTCTCGTGTATCTGCGATTCGCCTATCATTCCCTGTCGTTCCAATGATTATTATTTTACGTGTATTTTGTTTTTATTTGGTTTTATTTTTTTCTTGTAATTAATGGCTTTATTTAACAAACTTCGCTCTCCTTTTCAACTGTGGTAACGAGTTTTTCACTCGCTAATTTTATCTTTTGTACATATGAGTGCCATTAAAAGGCTCTCTGTACGTTTTTAGTATAGCTTGGTTTCATTCGCCATCTGTTGGTCGCTTTGTGTTTGTGATGCGGCTTCTATCGCGTCGCTTTTCCGACGTGGCGGATTTCAATACAACGTACAATGTACTGTTTTGAACATGTGACATTAATTGCTTGTGATTGACCATGAAGGTGTAACTTTTTGATACACTCTACTTTAGCGTTTATACCGATTAGTGTAGAGACAATGTCGTGAATCCTCAAACTGGTGTAAGTATGTTGTAGTTATTTTAAAATTGTACTCGCAATATTGGGGGTCTACAGGTAAGGAACGTTGTATCACGTTTTATAATGAATTACTCTAGGCTGATACTTTGGCCCTTGATTAGGTACGCATATAGGTTGTTTGAATGTTTGGCATGAGATTTTTTAACAGCTTAAGCATTTTTCAATTGACTCGTAAAACGTGTCTGTATATTTGCGTTTGAACCGAATATCCAAAGAAAGAATAAACGTGTAACGTAAACTAAGGCGCTTGTTCTTGCGCGTTACATTAACGTTATGTACTGTGTATGCAGAATCTGTACCTAACGTTCAAGTATGTACACTTAATCAAATATTTACAAATCGCAGAATTGGAACTCGGCGAAAGCATATACATGTATAAATAAAAACAACAATAATATTAACAAATGATGCTACTTGCTATCATGGAGAGAAAGTATATATGTTGCGACAAAAGCTTCATTTAATTTCAATTTTGACTTAATGCATGTGCCGATTCTTATGTTGGGAAGACAGAAGTTTGGTCTCACAAATTCCACTTGCAATTTTTGCTGTGTTTCTACGTGATGAAAATATTGTCTTTATGCCAACTACACGTTAATAAACAAAAACAAGGAACTCCCAACACTATTAGGAAGAGGGTGCCAAGCAAATATTCCGTTGAACTAGCAATGTATACGTCACAACGGCTTTGTACCAACCAACGATGTAAGCCATTTTAGCAAAAAAGTACCATAACATCTGCTAAGACTGAGAAATCATGACTTGAAGGATGTCTTGAAAGAGGCACCATTGGATATCAAAGTGAAGGGAATGTTTAAGAATTTATTTAAGTCAATGGCTAACGAGATGGCAACTGATACATGTATGTACAAAGTTCTTGAGCTTCAATAAGACAAAAAGAGAGGAAAATGAAAAAAATAAATCTTTAATGGCTTGATAGTGAAGCTGATATAGGACAGCGAGTCACAAGCCCGTAAATTAGAAAACCATCTAGACGATCCCCTGCAATATCGTCGAAATACAGATATTTTTCTATTTGCATACACTAAAACACCTCCTTCTTGAATATTTCGATTAAGAGCGAAGCATTTCTGAGTGTTTGGCGGTAGATGTGGAATTTTCCCAGGCAACTAAGTAAATTAATGTATCGGAGTTGCACAATTTCCAAATCTTTACTTATTCTCTCGTCTGTAGACGGTCCAAAACATGGAGTCGAAAGCTTTCTCAGAATCCACCAAGATAAGGAAAGCGGGAATGTTGTGAGTTTCAGTGTAATGCGTAAGATCGTAAATAGTTCTAGTGTTTTTCTTCTATCAATCTACCCTTTACAAAACCTTTTTTGAGTGTTGCTGATCGGAGAGTGTATGATGCTTCTTAAAACGTTGAGCAACACTGGCCGATAAAGTTTTGTAAAATGATAGGTCTCCAGTAGCCCATTTTCTTTGGGTTTATTGCCTTAAGGTGGACAGTAATGACCCCCTGGTAAAGCCCTGTGACGAAACCTCCCATTGAATAACATTATATTTAAACGTCTCTTGTAGACCACCGCATACAAAATCTTAATAAGTCACAGTGAAACCATTATACACTTTAGGACACGGTGCGCATCAAAATAGTCATGGGCCCATTTTAATGGGTTTTTTAAAACCCATTAAAATGGGCGACACTGGAAGGAGGAGGTCCAGAAGCTACCCCGGTGCGTACCCTCTGGCCCTCCTCCTTCCAGTGTCGCAAGCAATGTAAATTTGGAGATGCAACCAAGTTCATCCATGTTTACATGAAGTAATTCTTACAAGATGAAAATGGTCTCGCAAAAGCATACATACTTACGAGCAGAAAAAAAAACCAGCAAAAGACAGCTTTTAGCAAAATTGATACGTGTACTAGTATGTGAAAACAAGTAAAAACTCATAATGGAGACTTGGGCCCGAATCGCCACTGATGCTTATATAATAGACAGTGACAAAGGATGAGACAAAAGTCTTAGCAAGTCGTTTGGAATGCAACGCGAAAAGTAAATAGTGCTAGCATTCAAGACTTCGTACTTTGAATGCAGTGTCGGGACAGGATTTCGCAGCTGAACTCAACACAATTTTGAATTTATCAAGACTTGACAACAAAAATGGACGGTACACATGACAAGTAGTGATGAGATACAAAATAAACTTGTGATACTGTGTTGTACTTACAGTGTATCAAATTCTAACACCATTGCTTCAGTAGCATGTTCATTGTTTTATTTTAGCTATGATAAAAAGTTGTGTAAACATAGACCTAATTTAAATGCTGAAAGAAAGTATGTAGCTACTTCGACAACATATTAAACTACATAATTTCAACAAGACATAATTTTACGGAAATGAATTACATTTGGTTAATAAGGGTATGTTTTGCAATTATCAACACACCATGAACAAAGAGAAGTGTTTACCACGTTTCTGAGAAGTAATGTTATCTATTGCATTTGCCTATACTCGAGAAACAAAATGAAAAATGATAAGCATACCCTGAAAGAGATTCCACTACTTTGTGTTACCGAGAGCGTACTTGACATTTGACCCGCTCCTGTCGGATGGCCACACTTTTTGAAAATTTCCCCCACCATCCTGTGACACTTTCCAAATGTCTCGCTTTTTGGCACACAGAAAAATTGGCGTATTACCATACACGACTGGGATTTCCCAAGAGAGTCACGCAACATATCCTTATATTCCTGTTCTACTAAAAGGAAAATAACCGGATGTTCATGGGTTTCTCCTGCACCCACAATTTACCGTTCGAATAAACAAGGAAAATGGGCGTCGCGCGTTTTTTGAAGTTACATGAAGGCACCCTATTTCTCCCGTTAGCTAAAAACAATGTCGGGATGTTTTGTGTGTTGCGGCGAACATTTTAGCCCTGCGTAATGGCATAGACCAGGATTTTCTGCTTTTTATCCATATGTCCTTGTTTTCAATCCACTTATCCCGTATTTTGTTTTTTTATTCCCGAAGGTTGACAACTATGCAGCCTGTGTTCCTAAAACATTATCTCTTTGTTGTGAATGTTGATTTTTTGCAAAGGCCAGTTTTATTTAGTAGACCTAACATAACAATAGTACAGACGTGTTCCAACGTCTCTGGCTTTCTGTGACACACGTACGTGTATCAGTAACACTTAATTTTTACTTGTGAAGAAATTAATTAATCTAATTATTTCAGAAAACCCTTATCTGAAAACTACGCGTAGCTACATGTACTTGGAGTAATTAGATTGTCGCATTTTTGTAAATGTCATGACTCTTGAATTTTTTACTGGAGAATGTAATAGTATTAAAAGTCTCCAATTAATAAAAATAGATGCATACATTTGGACGAATGCCTTACTAATTTCTTCACAGCAACTGTGATGGATCCATTGTCAAAATTTGTTTCTTCCTGCATGTACGTTAGCAATATTGTAAGCCACAGAAATTATTTTCCTTCTGGTTTAAATTGTCATTTACTCAATGTCTACCTCTCTAGTTCATTTCCTGTTTCTGCTACTATTAGCTATAAAAAGTTGTCATTACAAGTTAATTAGTCGACAAAGTAGTTAATTGACCAGCCGAAAAGCAAATGAAGGGTTTTATCACTACAGGTGTACGCTCTTTCATATTCCTTGCATTTTGATAAGGCTTCTTGTTTATAGCATTAAAAAGAATTTTTACCCGTTCACGTGAGCAAAATAATAATCTGTTAGTAATTAAATTACTTATCTTTTTCTTCTGGTGTAATCGTAAGGCATCAAAAGCTCATGAAGGGATTCCTAATCACGTGAATATGATGCAGTTCGGTTGAAAACCTGCGCAGTTGCGAAACGTTTAGATATCAATAAAGAAGGTTCCATACTTTTCCCGCAGGCCTAGTGTCAAAAGTAAATGTTATTTATTTAATTATTTGTCTTAGGTACAGCATTTTGGTGGTGCTTCATCATGGGGATATATTTAGTGAAATTGTCAACATTCAAAATCGTTGAAACGTAGAATTAACTGGATGACTTTGAGGCCGTATTCCCGAACCTCATCACATAATCCGCCGTTTGACAATTTTTGGGACATTTAGTCCGCAAAATATTCCAAAATTATGAATAAAATTTGTTCGGAAGAAGTTTTTGGTGAGTACAAGGCTAAACTCTTTCTTCGTTTGTTGTTAACAAAAGTTCCACCCTAAGCCATGTAATTTATTAGCAGGAAACTACACCGGAACGAACGAATGCTATGGCTTGTACTCACAAACTTTCGAGAATTACATGTACATGTATCTCTATAAAATCTTGCACAATAAGACGTCGCCTGAAATAAGATCACATGCTGTGAGGATCCATGCTCAACTTCTAACTCACAAATTATGGAGACCCGGCAAATTAAAGACGTTTTACGCAAGACAATTGTGGTGTAATTCATTTGCACCCGATTAATATTTACAAACATCGACAAAATCTATGTACATGTACGTGCACGGTTGTCGTCACAATGACATGAGTGACCTTCGTATTACTGGTGCTACATTGGGTGACCGAATAATCGTACAAAAGCAAATCCAATCTGTTTGCTCTGGGTTAACAAACAACACAACTGCGTGCTTCAGGTGTATGAACGGCAGGTACCTACGTGAAGCATCCCAGAGATTGGCACGAAACATTTAATATGTTGCTGATACTGTTTGTTGCCACCGTCATTCATTTCGGGGAAGCTTCAGAGTGAGTACCAAGTTCATTTTGTTACTCTAAAATGAGGTTTACTCGTTATCGTTAAGTAGAAAGGCGATGAGCGCTAGTCATGTTTATAGACCATGGGTCGGCTAGCTTCGTTACGTATGCTCAGCGACAGAAGTCGCGTTTCGGGAGTTTCCCCAATGAGTGCAGACTGAGGCCGGTGGCAAGCAATGTTTCTGGAGTTCTCCTGACGCACATCAGTGTGCATCCGGTGTTTGCATATACTCGAAATATTTACAGTTTTCTCGTTGTGCAAGGTTAAAGCTTTTGTCAGTAAACCCTCGCTAGAAACTACCGCTCGGTGCATAGGCCTACAGTCTATACTATAAATTTCTCAGGGATTTACATAGTCTAGGTGTGTAGGAGGTGGTGCTAAGTTAGGTTAGTGTCATCAGATTTCCTTCGAAAGGGAGCTTTAATTTCCAATATTAAATTATTACTTACGAAAAGTTTCCTGTCATGTTTGAGTTGGAACTCGGCAACAGGGGTTATGTTCAGTTGTAACTCCTACTCCGCTTAGTCTACTAATGTGACATTAATTACACCAGTTGACGTCCGTGTATCTGGTGTGTTCGGTTGTGGATGTATACTTGATATTTAACTTGTCTTTGTTCTTGTGTGGATATTTTTTGATTTACACAAGCAACTACGACTGGACAGCAGCTATGGTGAACATAATTACTATTGTAAATCTGACCGTAAATACCGAGAAAGTGATCAGACATTATCGGGGGCATATTGGCTATAATGTTGTTAACACTCTTAGTATACGGTGTATGCGTGTAAAATCAGCAAATCCAATTATTATGACACCGAAGGCCGTTTTAAAGATTTTTTTGCATTTAAAAAAGATGAACTCAATGAGAGTGACAATATCCAATCATTCAACGCTAAAATTGACAGTTTTAGAGTCATTCTTGGTGATTTTAAAACAACCGTAGTGTATGTATTCTTTCCGCGTACAAGAGCAGTGATTGGAGAAAGTTGAAAGTGAACATTGCGACACGATTCAAGATCCAAGTTGGCAATGTTTCGGCGGGCACACTTAATACACCAACGGTAGTCTATTCTATTTACTCAGTCAGTGTTAACTGGCCATTAGATTGGCTTTTCTGGAGTCAAAATAACAGACAAATACCTCAACCAGGTCAAGCTGGCTACCCGTGAACCTAATCACATCAAGCAGGCTCATGCTGGGAAGTCATTCAACAGAAACGTTGTGTCGTATGGTTTTGAATTATTCTAGTCACTGTCTTGTTGCTTATCAGTACTACTGCATGGATTGTGATGTTCATTAAGTGTTTTACTTGTATTGCCGATTAATGACATTGCTTCCTCATTACGATTTTATGCCAATAAATCGAAACATTGACAACTTGGATATTGAATCGTGTCTCAGTTTTCATTTTCAACTTTTTCCTGTTACAATGGCCAAAAACTAAATCGATAAAGTAATGGCATGCACTTTAAAGGTTTTGCACCAGATTATATTACTCATGTTCCACTGCTCACGTACAGTGTACACCAGGAATAATCCGTGTATTTATTAAAAAGCCATTCCATACAATTTTAAAGCGTGTGAATGCTTAGGGCTACTCTACTATATCAAGATACACATCAAATATTTACGTAACTCCAGACAGACACAAAATTGCAATTATTTTCAGATGATCTGACGGGTGTCGTTATTGATCAAACAGATCAGAAAGAACTCATTGTTGTCGGCGATCTCAACTTTGGTCTATTAAGAATTATTGGGGTCAAATAAAACAACAAAAGAAAAGTATACATTTTAAGAGTGAAGTTTGGCTCACAGCAGACAAATATGCCCAGAGGCGTGATAAACCCAATGTCAGGTATACCAACCGTACTATGCATTTCAGTTGCTTTTGGGGTGATAAACAAAGCAGTAAACTCCAATCTCATTTTACATTGTTTAAGGGGAAAAAATCAGGGAGCTCGATCTATTTTGAGGATATACCATGCAATGGACTTTTTTGCAATGCATAATAAAAAATACCGGTACACAAGATAATCATTTGTATGTATTTTTTTAATAAAGCAAGTCTCCGGCTTCACAAATATGTAAAGCAATACTCATTAACTATGCCGCTAAGTTCAAAATTTCAGGCACAAAATATAGAGGGGTCAGAGGTTACCAAAGCATTGCAATATCCCCACACTTTGAGCATTTCCCTATATAGGAAGTGCAAGATTTTTGACAACTGCCTGAGTTGAAATTACCTTCAATACCAATACCTGTTTGGAACACTACAACACCAGTAGAGTTCATAATTTTGATTCAAAACTTGTTTTATTAATATTTAGTTTATTGTCATTACGTCAGGAGCATTTGTTTAGGAGAACTTTTTTCATTTTCGTTAAAATTGCGCGTTTTCCGGGAACCCAGTGTCTAACAATACGTCTTCTTCTTCTTTTTCTTCTTCTTCTTCTTTTCTTCTTCTTCTTCTTGGTTTAAGTGACCACACTCTCTCCAGAGCATTATGTCACTGTATAACAATGAAGAACAACAAAAACGAGAAAAACTATAACAGGTTTAAAATTAGAAATATACATAGTGGACGTCGTTAACAGATAAGTCAGTCGGTAAGCGGGTGTCCCAAATTTTGGCACCTCTCACTGTTACTTCAGAAAGGCAGATAGCTTGCTGACAAAGATATCAAGAGAACGGACTGATGTAATGCAGAGAAAACGTCAAGAGAATCTGCGTTTATCACCCTCTGCCTGGTCCATTCGCGAACATGCTCTTAAGTTGTATTGGGAATTTCAGGATCACCTCTACAAATAATTACATGTATTTCACAGAAGGAACCAGATGGTACCTTAGTTACAAGAGATAACACACACATTTACGATACCCAATATGTAATAGCTCCCTTGCGAGTTTCAATGGGACGTCACCGGAAGGAGGACAAAACCCGCCATATTGTTCTTGTTTTGCCTCGAGTCTTTGCTACACACGCGAAACCTTACTGGAGTTCTTATTGTGAATTTTACACTTAAAACGTTAACACGATTTAAGGGAAGGTATTTTGATCGTGGAATAACTGTGAATGGACGAAGAAAATGTGAACTTGGTATGTTATGCGAAGCTGTGAACGGACTGAAATTGGAACTTGACCCGGTCTAGGCCTGAATACCGCAGGCATACCGGGGCGATAGTACATTTACACTCGGAACCCAATGGTCGTCCGCCTAAGCATAAAACCGGCTTGTTGTCGTACTCCCGTAATTACTTGGGTATTACTTGGGTGCGGAATCAGCGTCGTCACACTCGGGGCAGACCCATAGATGCTCGGCTTTCCACGTCATCAAGTCAGACAAGGTCCTTTGACTAACCACTCCAACCAACTGCTGATTACTCAGTCACGGTCGTCTTGCAACCGACTATCAGCACCACAGTCTCTCTCACATCCAAACAGCTGCATTCTGTCAACTGCATCTCCATTCTCCCGTGGCTCCACCTCTCTAAGCGCTCCGAGAATCTCCCTCTCTCCCAATGTGAGGGCGCGCTTTATCGGTGCATTTCCCGCTAACTTGCCAGCTTTCTCATTTCCGGCGACCCCGACATGCCCAGGGGAGAATATCCAAGTAACCTTTCTCAGTCCACTGTTTTATAAATACAGCAGCCATTCTGGTTTGATTTTTCTCAGCGTGCTCTGAGAGTCTCACAATAACTGCGTAGGTACATGCATGAGTGCTTTCCTGTAGCCATGCAAGTGCCTTTTCAGCAGCAACCTCCTCCATCTTCATACTAGATGTCGTGAGCTCATATGCCTCACCATTTTCCGCTGCTATTTTGCCATCCACATTGACTTCATAGCCCTATCCAGATTTTTCTCCTCCTTTAACCGATCCATCAGTGTACACCACAGCATTTCCCTCATTACAGTTTTAATAGAAAAGAACTTCACTGTTAACTGCACAAGCCGTCCTGTCACGACACTCTCGGTCCATACGATAGTAATGACAACCGCGGTGAATCTGCTAGATATTTTGTCATCCACCTTCATATACTCTGCTCCTCTGCGAACTAGATCCAGCTCACACACTCTTTCTACTGTGGTTTCCGCTGCTACCAACCATGAATTGCCACGCTTTATGCTGGTGACTTTGGGTACAGCCAACTGGTCATACAAGAGAGGTTTCCTTTTTTTAGCCACCCGAAACAATGCTTTCACCTGGGCTAGTCTGTGCCTTTGTTCAATACTCGAGAGCCCAGGAATGTTTCTTATTGCTGCTATTGGGGTGTCCTGAGTACAACCCAGGATAATTCGCATCCCAGTGTTCTGTATCCTCTCTAATTTCATCACCTCGAGAAGGTTGTGGCTCTTCGCTCACGCACAACGACCTTGAAGTATGAGAGCTTTGCCATACCAAAGGACTAACAGTCGGAGCACGCTCTTTTTACTGTACAAGTACAGCTAGGTATGGGGGTACTTGAGGGGAGGAAGCTAGTGTGACTCGCTGCCCAAGCACCCAAACATCATTACTCCACGAGTCTCCATGACTCTGACTTTCATTTATTTCACTTCAAAGTTATGCTCTGAATAGGATTTGATTTAAATCTCACAAATATATAGTATTCGTTGATTCAAAAGTTTTCCTTTATTTATGCTGAGTTGTTTCAGCTGTGCATTGCTTTTCGGCAGCCATTTCATAATGACTTCTATGGTCGTCATATGCTGCCGCCTTTTGAAAGAACAGAAAACCACGCAGAACAAGGCCAAAAAATAGTGGAAAGTGATTTTCAAAAACAAACTGTGTTATTGGTATGATACCAATTTCTAAATCGATTAAAATTGGTTCAGAATTTCAGTTCTTGAAAGAAAATCACAATTGTTTTATTCCAAATAAACCTTACTTATTTTCTGTTTGTGACTTCTTTATTTGACTTTTTGCTCTTGTTGTTTTTAACACCACTTATCTCTGCTGTCTTTCTTTTTCTTTTCAGTTTTTCTTCGTTCTCTGTTAACACCTTGTCAGCCACAAGAGAACTGTAACGCTTTGGGACTTGGTCGGAGGAAGTTGATCATTGAACCTCGATGCAGTTGTTCTAATAAATTACCCAATATCATATTGTTTGATTTTTTGTCACCTTTAACAGGCTTTTGCCATCATAAATAAATAAATAAATAAAAACCCAAATTGCATTTACATTTCATTGCTCAATCTCTTTCTTTATTTTTTATTATGTCATGCTGTGTTGTATGTAACAGTGCAATATACTGAATTAAAGTCAATGTTTATTGGTGGCCACTCTCTATCAAGTCAAGATTTTTAAATTTCTTCAAATAAAACCAAAATGCCTGAACCAAAAATTTCAACATAAATGTTGAGTTCAGTACTGTGTTTTGCAATAAAAACACGTGGACAAAATTTTTATGACCAACGCGTGAGCCGAAACTGTTAACCACCCCAGTGACGGATTTAGGGGGCCAAGGGGGCCATGCTCCCTAAAACTCTCCCAGATGCCATGAAAAACCCGTTTAGGTTTTTTTTAGTTTTTTTTAGTAATAAGGTCCCCAAACCCCAAATTTCGAGATCCTACAACCCTACACTTTAGACTGGGCGCTCGCAATTGCCAAAGTTCTGGTTATTCCTGTGCCCTGGCCCCCCTAACTGTAAATCCTGGATCCACCCAGCATGTTGCATTTGTCTGCTGCGTTTTTCAGTTGGATTAACAGGTGTCGATTAGTGCTTGGGACAAATAGATCCATTGCATAAACAATCCCTGGGTTGTTTTTTCTTCCGTCTGAAGAAAATTTAATTTACGAAAATATCTTCTAAAATGAACAAAAAGTGCATTTAATATTTAGTAAAATCTAAAAAATTTTAAGTGGTTTCAAAACAGACGGTAAATGCACCGATTTTCGTCTCAGTTCTTCCATGCGTGTTTCTCCCGAGAGGTTAGTACCCAACGTGCAGACGACCACTCCAGATTGGAACGCTAAGTCCCGCGTGGCTGCGCTGCACGCGAAAGGAGACGACCATTGGAGCCTGATGACGATAGTTATCCCGACTATATAACTCCATGAAAAGTTACTCATTTCAAAAAACCGTCACACTTAAGTCTCACATAATCTTGCGTTATTGTTATTAACTTGGAAAAGGACTATTGAGTATCGGATACTAAGTGGCACAGGTTGGTATAGTACCAAATGGGTACACAGTACCAAATGGGTATTGGCCGATTGCCTGTCAAGCGGGTCGAGGAAAACAGCAAATTCAATAATAAGTACCAAATAGGTAGTACTGCCAAATGGGCAATTATCACACAGTACCAAGTGGGTACAGCAAACAGCCAACTGGGATATAACATCCTACAAAGCAGATTCCCGACAAGCTGTGTGAGTAGACTAGCGGGAGTGATAAAAAGAGATATTGTGAGGAACGTGGTGTTGTGGCTCAGTATGTGCCACATGGGCATGGTTGTTCACGGATGAACAATCCTGTCCACCGCCACAACCCGCGTGGGGGCCGTGACTCTGCTAGACACGAGACGAATAGTAGTGACAGGCGATGTGGGAAAAGTAGTCGTAAATATTGAGAAATTGACCGATGCCTTTCTCGTATTTGCAGCTCAAAATAATTACGATCATGCTGTTTAAGCTTTCTTTGAATGAAACGTACCGTTCACCTACAACTAAAATATTGCATTTTCTTACCAAAACTCAGCAACGTGACAGCATCTCTACTTGATCATATTTATTAGACATCTACTGACCACACAAAATACCTTGCAATGACATAGTTTTCTAGACTATCCGATTGCCTCTCCACGTTTATCTCACTAAATGGCTATGTCGACAGCAAACCACCTATCCCTAAAAGGTTAAGAACAAAACTTTAAAAGTTGTAAAATACACGGAATGGACACGTGTAATTGCAACGTGAGCTTTATCGGCGCTGTAACTACGCGGACTTTACTATTGCAAGTGTGTGTGTGTTTTTGTGTGTGTGCGTGCTTGCTTGCGTGCGGGTGTGCATGCGTGCGTGCGTGCGTGCGTGCGTGCGTGCGTGCGTGCGTGTGTGTGTGTGTGTGTGTGTGTGTGTGCAATTTGAGGAGAGTTCCAGTACAAAGGATCAACCCGTGCCCGACCTCTGTACGAGATCAGTTATTTTGTGTTCTGTTGTCATTAGATTAGCCCATGTGTGAGCGATTTGTAAAAAATTCGTTTTTAGTATGCCACTCATTATCAAGCATGCTTGGGTACTTTGTGAAAGGAAGGTATAATTACAGGGTGTCCGTGACGTTGTACCAGACGTGCGCAGGTCGCTCGTGTGGGCCAATTGCACTGATCAGAAATCGAAGTAAAGGATTGTGACTTTCTGAAGAAAAATACATGAATCTCTATTTAATAGAAATGTGGAAATAACACTCAATGAAATCAAGCATGATTCAGCAAATTATGTTTGAGAGCAAGATCTTTTCTCGAGAAAATACTTTTTCGCGAATATAAATTGTGGTATTATAAGTGTTCTTACCCCTGTTGTAAACAATCACCACTGACTTCACTGCACACCATACTTGAACAATTATTCGGAGAAAACATTATGTTTTGGGTCAGTTTTGATTTGTGATTACCTGAACTATCACTTTTATGTAGGAAGCCCATTTCAAAACAATCGCGTTATCCTTACAGTACATGTACATGGAATTCTAGATTAGAAATTGAAAATTTTCTCGGCGTTATGTTTCCACAGCTCCACCATTCAGTGAAGTTTGTGTTGGTGTTAAACCAAACGAAAATCCACTTGTACACATTGATGAATGTACTGTTAAACGAAATATTCATGTGGAAATTTTAGATGCGCAGTTTTGCTTGCGCCAGATGAAGCAAGACGTGTTCTGCGTTCGTGATTGTAGGGCTTATTGCGATAAAAGCTTATCTCGAGTTCCAGCACAAGTTACTATTATCAGCCTCTCCAAGAGTGAACAAGGCGTACGAGGAATATTATTGTAAATGTGTAAACACGAAGATTTAAGACGTGTTTTGGCCCCAGATGCCAAAATTATTCCATGAGGTTATTCATACATCAAATATGACCAAAACATTATCAATCCCTCAATTATTTTTCCCACATGCATAACATATTTTGGACTTTTATTCCAAATACCTTCGGTACAAACGTCAATACTTCAGCAGTACAGAGACCAAATATCAAATTGTCAATCAGTATAAAACAACGGGGCAATGAAAAACGAATGACCTAATACTGGACCCTTTTGAAACAACTACACTTTTTCTTCGGATCCTCTTATAATGAAGACCGACCACGTTTTCTGACATTACACAGCCTGATTAGAAATGTAGCTAACTTAGCGGTAAACAGACGCTGTTTCAGATTTTCCTTCCGGTTTAATATCAAAAAAATAATTGCAGCCGGTCTGATACACCTTGTACCAGACGTGTGCAGGTCGGGCATGTGAGCCATTACACTGATCACCTGGAACCATTTTTTTATGTGAACGCATTATGCCGTCATCTCCGTCCGTCCGTACGGGCGGCGTCCGTCCGGCGTCCGGCGTCCGGCGTCTGGCGTCCGGCGTCCGCTGCTCTATCTCCAAAACCCTTTGACATATGTTCATGAAATTTGGCACATATGTTCCATTCATGAATGGGACGGCATGTGCAAACTTTCGGACGGATCCGACTACCGGTGTGCCCCCTAGTGGCAATTTTACGCTTACCTTTGTATCTTCAAAAGTCCTGAACGGATTTTCATGATATTTGGTATGTAGGCACTTATAAGTGAGATGACGCTATGCTCCCGTTTTCAGATGGATTCGACATAGTTTGCGCCACCTAGGGACCATTTTTAGTGTTTTCGAGTGTGTTTTTTTGCGTCAATCCCTCTATCAACCAAACCGCTCAAAGGATGATGGTGAAAATTGGCATGTATATGCTTACTATGTAGAGGACGGTTGACGATGATTTTCCGACGATTTCGACTACTGTGGCGCCTCCTAGTGGCAGTTTTGTTTTGTTTTTCGCCTATGGCTGTATCTCCTAAACCGTTAGCAGGATTTTTACGAAATTGTGTAAGTATATTTATATGATGTTAACAACGGAACATGACGAGTTTCGGACGCATTTGACTACCGGTGTGCACACTAGTGGCAACTTTAGTTTTTTACGCTTACCTTTGTATCTTCAAAAGTCCTGAACGGATTTTCATGAAATTTGGTATGTAAGCACCTATTAGTGAGATGACGCTGTCCTCCCATTTTCAGATGGATTCGACATATTTTGCGCCACCTAGTGGCCATTTTTACTGTTTTCGACTCTGTATTTTTGCGTCCACCCCTCTATCAACCAAACCGCTCGAAGGATGGTTGTGAAA
Source organism: Phoronis australis (assembly GCA_002633005.1). Taxonomy (NCBI): domain Eukaryota; kingdom Metazoa; phylum Phoronida; family Phoronidae; genus Phoronis; species Phoronis australis. Next base: position 640,159 of record NMRA01000220.1, on the reverse strand, counting down.
ATTGGCATGTATGTGTTTACTATAAAGAAGACAGCTGACAATGATTTTCAGACGATTTGGATTACTGTGGCGCCTCCTAGTGGCAGTTTTGTTTTTTTGCGCCTATGGCTGTATCACCTAAACCGTTCTCAGGATCTTTACGAAAATTAATAAGTGTAAGTATATGATGTTAACAACAGATGATGACGACTTTTGGACGGATCCGCCTACCAGTGTGCCCCCTAGTGGCAATTTTATTTTTTTACGTTTACCTCTGTATCTTCACAAGTCCTAAACGGATTTTCATGAAATTTGGTATGTAGGCACCTATTAGTGCGATGACGCTATTCTCCCGTTTTTGGATGGATTCGACCTAGTTTGTGACACCCAGTGGCCATTTTTACTGTTTTTGAGTCTGTTTTTGGCGTCCACCCTTCTATCAACCAAACCGCTCTAAGTATGATTGTGAAAATTGGCATGTATGTTCTTACTATGAAGAAGACGGTTGACGCTGAATTTCCCATGACTTTGATTATTTTGGAGCCTCCAAGTGTCAGTTTTTTTTGCGCCCATGGCTGTATCTCCCAAACCGTTTGCAGGATCTTTACTAAATTTAACAAATGTATTTATGTGATGTTGACAACGGACGATGACGACTTTAGGATGATTCTGACTACCGGTATGCCTCTAGTGGCAATTTAAATATTCCACATTGACCTCTGTATTTTCATAGGTCTTCAGGTGTATACTTTGTGTTACTTCGTGACTATGAAGGAAAAGTTCCAAGTAGAAATTTGTTTCTGGCATTCCAATGCTGTGCTAATCTCGTATGTTGGTAAATTTGTTTTTAATTCTATGTTTCTGTGGTGCTTTAAGCAACTGATGCATACGGTGTGCTTGTATTATGAAGATCACTCACATTTTGAAACCTAGCCTATTGAGGAGACAATGACCATGCCTTTCCATTTTGCAAAGTACAACATACTACATATATGCCCTCTACTGGCCACTTTATGGTACCAATAAACAACCCTAGAAGGATACCGTATACGGTGCAATTGTGGGCGCATTTCAACGCTCTGCGTTGTTCTTGTTTATATTTTAATAATATATATTTAAAACCGAAATCAGGAACTAGAAACCTTACCCACGTGCTAAGCAGTGTGACCCAGTGGGACTCGAACCCAAGACCTCGAGTAAAAAAAGCCGGCACCTATCACAATAGGCCACACTACCTCCTCCCCCTTCCTAGTAAGCGACAATTCTTATGATACGTCTACCTCTCATTAATAGCCATCAGCGTGATAGTGTGCCAATAAACCTGCGTTTGTCTTTCCTTCTCTGTTCGTGTGTAGTGCTTCAAAACAATCGTGAACATCTACGTGTACTCTGTCAATGCGCGCATTGGATATGTGTATGACCGCCGGCCTCCTGACATTAACAAGCTCGCGCTTTGACTTTTCGAAACTCCTCACTGTATTTTTGGTTCTATCCCAGTAAGCGTTGAGAGTGTGGTACTGTAACTGCCCTGTTGCCATACCATATGATGGCAACAAGTGTTATACATAGTTTCAGTGTTTTGTATATTTTCCCGCGACCCACTTTCTTCATTATCTGTTTGTGCTGAATAAGAGCACCAGGCACTCGTTTAGGGGGACATTTTGCCTGCCTAATGGCTTCCCATTTTCCTTAACTTGGCTGCCAGGGGAATCCAAGTGAACAAATTATTTGTTGTCACGCTGTAATTAAGGTGAGGTTGACCAGGTGTATTGATGCGAAGAGTTTCACAAAGTGGCAGGACAACACTTGCTCCCAAAACAAGGGGAAGTTTGTCTTGTTCGGCGTGGTTGTCCTGATATACTTGGAAGTTACAGAAAATGCCTTTTGATCTAACTTTGACCCACACTTTAATTCCCCCAAGGATTTGGTTTGCCCTTCACACATTGTTTCATTGTGCTGAATTTGCTCTCAAACGCAACCGTCGTCTCATCAATTGAGATCTCTTCCTCAAAAATTTGTTTTAAACAAAATTTAGAATCTGTTTCTGCTCATGACAGACGCAACAGTCCCTTACCTCGTGTCCGTTTCCCAGTAACACCTACCTGTACTTCCTGGCATATTCCCAAGTCTCCTTCGAAGGAACAAGCCAACAACTTCCTTTATTGATTTGTTACTAGTATCCTTGGGTTTGCTTGTCTTTTTAACATAGTGTCTATCGGGCATTTCGACGATGAAATCTAACATGCCACCAGTCAAAAATTCGTTAAGAAATCTAGCGGCGAAGGCAAAGCATAGTAGCAACTGTTCACTACGAAAAACTGAGTCAGTTGGATTGAACTAACCTTTGGTTCATTTGCAAGCAAGCTTTGAAGAAGACGTTTTCTTGCTCAGTGCTGAACACGATGTATCCTTCTTACTTTGCGCTAAAGTTGTTGGCTGCGATTCATCATCAGCAATTTATTAAGAATCATCTTACTCAGTAGGTCTATCTCAAATCTAACATCCTATTCATGAGTATAATCATTGACATTTGGTTAATACATCCAAAAATCCACAACTTACATCTGATAGATGACACTATTCTATAAAAAGGGCGAGCTTGCCTTTAAGAAGACAATCTGTAAACACAACATGCATCTCTTCGTCTGATTTGCACCTGATTGTGGAATGAGTTTTGACTGAAATATAAACTGTGGAATCCTTCAAAGTTAAGAGCTGACTTAGTCCCCAGATTTTACTTTAGATATTTTAACACCAATCAAAATTTAGAGCATAATTTTGCATCTAAGAACATTCAAATTATGTCACACTGACGGCTTATAAAATCGATTTAAGTTACATTGCATCGCCATAAATATATGCCACTTGCGACCTCCAAAGCCCACTGTGACACATGGGACCCATCAAATTTTAATGCTTCAAATAATTACAATTCACTTTATTTTTATCTAGCACTTCTATTCGCACAAGCATATGCTACTGCATCTTTATCATAACTCAAATTTTGAAACTTAAACTTACCTTTACCTTGTGCTTTTGAACTGTCAAAGTTTTGAAAAAACGCACAAATCACCCGGCACAGGAAGCTGCAATTCTCAAAGCTTGAATGTGGCATTTTGGGCAGCTTGACCTATTTCATTTGTGCACCATGTGTGATACAGTAGGCCTTTGATGGATTGCAAAGGAGATGCGACACAGACGATAGGCAAAAAGTCAGTGACTATCCATTCTTATTTTCAACAATGAAGAATAATTTGAAGACTTTTTACGGTGCTTATATTGAATTCAGCAAAGCATCTGATTCAATAAGTATGACACAGTTGTTCTGAATGTTAATTTCAAACATCTGTAATCTATATTAAATGCTAGAATAAAGACTGAATTATTACATGTCAACCTCTTGAGTGTACAACTGGAGTCTGAAAAGCTGTATGATAAGCCTATTTTGATCTCTTTGTAAATAAAAGTAATTGCTATGAATTAGATGCGGAGTGGTATTTACCTGGACCCAATCATTCTAGTTGATGTCTTTAGTGATGAGCTAAGTGCACAGCGACGATTGGGTGTGCTAAAGATGTTTTGTTTGGAGTAGAATATATTTGTTGGGACCTAGTAGAAACATATTTTAGCATTTAATTTTTTTGGCACAATGATACACATGCAGCACCGTGCGTGCACCCAGGGGGGGGGCTCGAATGAGCCCCCATGTGGCGAAGTGGACAAAAAGGTCCGACTCAGAGAAACAATAAGTCCAAGAAAACGAGACAAAATGTCCACTAAAATGGCGCAAAGGTACAATTCACAGCTTTGGACGTGGTATCCCGTTTTTTTAGTCCTACAGCTTTTTTGTCGGTATAAGTCCACATCATCGGAAATTCGAACCCCCCCACATATTAAAGGGTAGGTGGGCGCGCATGAGCACCCAGAATTTAATTTCCAAACTGACCTGCGTAAATGGTCACGGTCTACTGGTATCACAACAATCAACGTCACTTCTGAGACAAGTTATGGGCATAAATATTTATCTGTGTCGTATGAAGACCTATAAAATAACAATGTTTCTTGATGACACATGAAGAGCAAGTGCGAGGTCAAAACAACTGGAGGATTTATGTTAAAAATCCACCATGTACTTAAATGAGTTTATTTGAAAACTAAGAAGCATTTTTCTTAATGAAAATCTTTATGATGTTTATTCACTTTTATTTGCAGATGATATGGTACTTTTTGCTGAAACGAATATAGAACTACAAAGAGCACTAAGTTGTCTTTTTAATTTCTGTAAAGCTTGGGGGATGAGTGTAAAGCTGAAAAAGACAAAAATTATGGAGTTTTGTAATGGAGGACCACTCAAATCATATGCAAAATCATATTTTAGAAACGGTATAATTGCGGTGGTCCCGCATCAGTTACCAGTATCTCAGGGTGTTTGTCACACCAGACTTAACTTGGACAAAAGCAACCAAAACAGTGTCATGTAAAGGTACCAAACCAACAATACCCATCTAAACTGTTTGAAAAATACCATAGTTTACATCTGCCTATGTTCTTTGACCTATTTGATAAAATAGTACATCCGACCTTAACTTACAGTGTAGAAGAGTGGGGTCAATCAACAAGTATCTGTATGGAATGTGTTTTTGTTAAGTTTTGTCAAATGGTTTTGGGTGTAGGGTTCAAAGTCTGCAGTGTCAAGCGAATGTGGTCGCTACCACTTGTTTATTAAATATTACGTTCAATGTATTCAGTACTGCTTCAAACTTTTGAATATGCATTCTAGCAGATATACGAAAGCATCCTACGATGCATTGTTTAATTGGCAATGGCAGCGTGTTATTGCTTGTTTGATTGTTATATATAGGGCAGGCAAAGCGACGTTGATAATAATTCTAGGTAAATAAACTTTTGTCAATTTAAATTGGACTACATATTTGAACATTACTTGTTGTTGGATTTGCCTATAAAAATTCACGCAATGTTTGATGCGATTTCATTGTGAATCACGATTTAGCTGTCGAAACCGGCAGGCATGATTCTGTAACTAACCCAGGGGAAACGAGGTCGCAAGCTCGTCTCATAGATATCAATAGATAGACGTATCCATTGTTTACTTTATTTTCCTTTCTTATCATAAAGATAATGGTAGGCATTTATCGGGAACGGGCTGATGGGCGCCCAAGGCAGGATTTCCATGCGATCTGTGTGTCCAACAAAGAAGCAAAGAAGGTAAACAATGGAAGTGTCACAAAGGCATAACCATGCGACGCGCTTACTCCCGTCGCATTTCCTGTCACCTTATGCTTTTACGTCCAATATTCCATGATTTAAAGTTAGATATTTGTAGCAAAAATAATGGGGTAGTCCCAGTGCCAGTAAAGTTATTAGTTAATCGAAAAAACCTGACATAGGTGTTATTAGTTTCTTTTGCCTTTCATGTAGTACGAGATCATCATTACATACTTTTACCTCCCCAGTCTTATAACTTTAATTGCTGTAATTGTAGTTTTGGGCCCATGGCCTTGAACACATGTCTTAGACACCATTCAAATGATGAACTGTATTATTTTCAGATTTCAACGAAGATAATGATATGTGTTAATTACCATAGTTGGTTTCAGCAGTAAAGAATACATTATGTGTGAATGTTATTGAGGAGTCATGCCTGACTCTCCTGAGAAAAGTAATTATGCGGCGAGCTGACACACCAGCAGACATTTTAAAAAGCGATCATTAGATGATCAACTCACAAAATAGAAATTGGAAACGGCCGAAGAAAGCTCTTCCCCGACAAATGTGTTGGTAACGTGGATACTTACAGCAGTGATTATACTTGAACGTCAGGATTGTTAAAAGTTAAGTGATACAGTGTACATAGTCTAAACTATTAAAATACGTGTGCTAGAGGAGGACGAATAAAATGAGCTCAGTAGATAAACCAAGATTCTATCTTTAATACAGGTTTCTACTTTCTGATCTCAAAGATGTTTCTTTATAAACTTTTAACATCGAGAGTAACTGGTAAATTACTGACAATGTAAATTAAAGGGTTGGAAAATGATTGGTGTATTTCTCATGAAAGGGCGAGTAGGGAAAATTGTTGAAAATGACATTCAACTAATTAGGGCATGTTTTCCCGGCTGTGCCAGTTGTTGCTAGCTACAATGGGGTGCCTAGCTTTTATTTGTGTATTTTAGGGATTACAGATGTGACTGGCCTGGACTGGGTGTTAGGAACGAGGCAGTTTCGGGTGTCACTGCAAATGTGGCCCAAGTTAAAGCAATGCATTTAGAGTATGTTGGTTCTTGTAGTAATACGTTCAGTGATCTGGTTATTAGCTATAAAAGCATGCAATGTAATGCAATTACGTTGCCGCAAGCTTTGTAGATATATTTCTGTCTTTTTAATATAACAATACCGAGTTGATCCTTTATCACGCCCTTATTTTTTGTAAAATTTACGAGCACATTTTCCTCAGAAGTTTTGAGATTATATTTGTAGTGATATTTTCCTACTTCATTATATCACACTCGACAGCTTCGATATTTCGATACCATGGTTGATTTTGGGTGGTTTTCACGTCTTACTTTTTTCTCTTTTCTATTTTCAATATCCTTTTGAAGTCAGCGTCAAGATGTTCAGCTAATCGTAAGCGCGCTTAAGACTGAAGACTAAAAATTAAGAAAAGACCGTTTCACGTACACTGAGTCAGTTTATGGTCTTACCTAGAGCGAAATTAAAGGGGTTTGTAAGAGGAGAGTATACTCACTGAACTTACTTTTTTCACATTTGTCAGAATTTGCAAAACTACGCAAGACGATGTGCGAAATAGGCTTATATTCCGCAGTCCTGTTTGACTGGGAGAAAAGCAAACACTTGCTCTACTTCGCGATGTATCGACATATATCTCAAGCGAAGGAACTCGAGTTTCGTTTTTGACGACCCAATGAATTTATGTTCATTTTTATTTTAGTAAAATCACAACACACTATTCGCCGCAATTCTCAATAAGGCAACGTAATACATGTTTGTCAGTTTGCTAGCACAAGTCTCCCGGGGAATACTTTTAAGATGAAGCATCACTTGTACATTTTTTTCAAAAACAATATAAACCTTACAATGACTTAATAAGCGGTCACAGTATGGAGCACTCTTTCTCAGTATATATATCTACAGCCTCTCGTCTTGAAGAATTTGAAACTCTTGTGAAAACACGTTGGAAGACTGTGTCACTGTAATTAGGATTTGTGTACGGTTATGCTTTAGTACTGTCTGTTAGAAAATTTAATTATTGGGGACAAATAAAACAACAAGAATAATAAATATTTTAAGTTGTATTGGGAATTTCAGGGTCACAGCTCTACAAATAAATATTTCACAGAAGGAACCAGATGGGGTCCTTAATTACAAGAGATAACACACACATTTCCGATACCCAAAGTGTAACTGAGTATCGGATACTAAGTGGCACAGGTTAGCATAGTACCAAATGGGTACATAATACCAAATGGGTATTGGCCGATTGCCTACCAACTGGGTCGAGCAAAGCGGCAAATTCAATAACAAGTACCAAGTGGGTACAAACTGCCAAATGGGCAAATATCATATAAAGTACCAAGTGGGTACACCAAACAGCCAACTGGGCTATAACAACCTGCAAAGCAGGTTCCGGACAAGCTGAGTGAGCAGACCAGCCGGAGTGATAAAAAGAGATATTGTAAGAAACGTGGTGTTGTGGCTCAGTATGTGCCGAGAGCTGTGACCGGGGTGGAGAGAAGCAAGCTGCAGTAATGGACGCTCAAGTACAGGTCTGGTCGCTAGCCAATGACGTCGGTTCTTGCCTGACGGTAACACGCTCCGGGCTTGAAGAAGGTACCAGCAGTGGCTGTAAAAACAACAATAACCAACAGCAGATTTTGTTCGGCAAAAGGGATGGAGCGTGGTAAAGGTAGAAAACGGTTGACGTGAAATTTTGTGGTACCCCGGGTAGGGAGGGCGGGAGAGGTATAAACTTGTCTAATTAGGAAAACTTACGAGTGAATGTACTGTTGCTTGAGGCTGGGCCAACAGGAAGCTGGAGAGGAAGAACAAACAGCGCAACCATCGGGCTTGGTAGGAACTAACCAACAGTTGGATATGAAGCACGAAGGGCTCTATAATGGTATTTGCCCAAATAATAGGATTTATGTCAGAGTGCCATAAATCTCAGTGTCTGTGTAAGTCCTTATCAGTTTACGTTTTTCTTTTATGCCATTTGTACTGATATCTTCTCACCGTCGATGTACAAATTCCTGTTATTTTATCGAAAAAAGCGAATATGCTAATGCGTATTGTTTATGTACATGTAGTAGTCTATTCTATTCTATTCTATTCTGTTCTGTTCTATTCTATTCTATTCTATTCTATTATATTCTATTCTATTCTATTCTATTCTATTCTATTCTATTCTATTCTATTCTGTGTTGTATTCTATTATTATCTATGCTATTCCATGCCAGCCCGCACATTACGCAGCATGTCATCTCTCAAATATTGCTTATCAGGATGTGCTTGGCTTCATTTTGTGATTATCATGTTTCAGTTGAATGATTTTCCATCAGAGAATACCTGATCAGAATTGTTGATTCTTTTTCTATCCAGCTGCGTATCGAGATGACTCCTTTTCGTTAGGCCCTACACTGATTTATCATCCTTTTGTTCATGGTAGGAATTTTTGTAAATCTTAACATTCTTGTTGAACATTCCTTTCATGATTAATTCAGCGGCCTACGAGTTGACACATGTAAAACGAGATGTTGCTTTGTCCACACTGAAGTGAAAGCCTACTTACACCACCACCTGAAGTCAGTCCTCAGGGGAAGAAAACATAGATCATTAATAAAAAATCCGTTATCATGCGCTTCATATATCCCAGCAGTACACTGAATCAAATTACACTAGTCCCATTGACTTCTAGAAACGTCTTCGGATATCTGCGCTCGGGCTTGTGAAAACCACTGAGGGGCCATTATACGGCTCTGTGGCCTAACGAATTATTGCGATAACATTTAATAAAAGTCTGGAGCTAGGGAAGCAAAACCCCAAAAAGTTGGCTGGGGAATATGTTCTTGCCGGTACCATGGTATGACTGGGAATACAGATCATTGCATGACGCAAGGCGAGCAGCCAAGTGACGATTTGTATTGAATTGGACATGGCAAATAGCATTTAAATTTGAGCGTAGTTACTTTAAAATGTGCGATTTTGGAATACCATCACAAACCATGAGAAGTTCGTGATAAGAGGCGTCGCTGACATAGATTCGATCCAGAAGGTATAGTATTTTTCTAAATTGTTTTTGTCTAAGTATCTGATTTTAGACTATTGAATATCATGCCTTTGTCCTCCATAGTCTTTAAGTGCGAGACTTTCCAATTTCAGATTATACTTCTGCCTAAACCACAGAGCACATTCCGACCTGGATTTTAATATCTCTTTGAGTTTCCTATTTTGAAACGAACGAGATTATGCTCCGAAGTTTGAATTTTCTTGATCGGAAACTCCAACACATAAATCACATAAGTTTTCAACATACTTCTGCAAAGAAATATTTGTTTCCAAAAGACCTTCTGATCTTCGTGTTTCACATTCAATTTGTACTATTTGATGACTTGATTTTCTTATAAACTCTTTTAACTCACTATGTAAAACTCTCGCTGTTGCTTTCCAACTACTTTAATTTAGTCACAGCGTCATTGAGAGTACCTTGCAATGAACTCAGTTTGTTTTACTTTCTGCCAAAGAATCTTCTTCTTTCATATTTAAAGTTAAAATCTTTTGAGCAAACTATTGCGGTGGTTGCCTTTGAAACCAGATAATTTTTTTTTTTGAAATTTTAGGGCATTCTCTGCGCAGTCGTTCCCCAAGTCGCACGCACTCAGGCTTTAAACTTAAGAAGTGGTTTTCTGCAAGAAACTCAGCGAGTAGCATTTTACATGTATATGTTTTACAAGATGCCCCAGCCTCAGCCTGCCCCACCTTACGAGAAGCAAAGGGTATTTTAATCCTGTACACAACACTTACATCATTTTGTAAATTTGGACTAGCCCTTAATCACAAAAGAGGTTTTGATATCGTAGTAATTTTTACTGAATAAACTTATACTATATCTAGTACATGGTATGAGTGGAGCGACTAAATACATGTACGTATGTGACTCAGTTATACTTTTAGTCATCATAAACAACAGGTAAATGGTGTAATATTACAAGTTGGCACAGACAAACACCGGACGGACGGACTCGAGTGATTTAAGAATACATCTGAAAAAAAGAGCTAAGGCATGTAGTATTAGCTATTTAAGACAGAGATGAGATTACAATTACTGTAGATACATGTATGTTCCATATCGCACAAGCTGGTGTTTCACATCGAATTACAGCTTTTCACACGGTGTTCTTGGAAGCTCTGTCAGTTCCCCATCAGATGTTCTTTTATAATTTTCAGGGGAAAATTACATCCTGCTTAATTGAGACCGGGAAAACTATTTTATGACCCACCCCATGTTTCTTACCAAATATTCCCACCCTTCTGAAAACTCTACTAAATCTAAGTCTTGTTTAGAGTATTATAAATAACCTTTTATTGCAGAATGCCTTGGTCTACAATCCGCAGTAATACACCTAAATGTGTCAAGCGAAATTGAAACTGGGAGGGGGTGAACATTAACACCCTTATGCAGTAAGCAGTTTTGCAAAACTGCAAAAAGTGCCCGTTTGGCAGACACTTGGCTTTCAGTAGAGACTTCAGGCCTGGTAAATATGGTGTTGAGATCCGCTGTTAAAAGGCACTCAGGTTCCCAAGTGGATGCCTGGTAGGGGTAGTTTTTCCACTGAATTAGGTAAGTGCAGCCAACCTAAGAAAATGGAATTATATAACTATCAGGTATCAGCAATAGCGTAACAAACTGTAAATTTACAGACTAAACAGACTACCTCAGAATTTTGCAACTCTGATTTGAAGTTACCCGTATGTACGGTTTCCAACTTTTGTAGCACAATGTTGACCTTAATCAAAGATTTTATAGTTACCCATAGTATCTTTGCCTCAATGACGCTCAACTTTTACTCTAGGCCTGCGTTCAGACGCATGTGCCGCATCAAGTGTGGCATACTGTACGTGCAGACATAGACTCGTCAAATTGAACCAGGAAAATAGAACTGGCGTAATGGACTATGTCAATCATATCATAATCCAAACATCATTCCGAGTGTGAAAGAGTTAATAATTAATCGACAGAAAAATCGTTAAATATTGTACGTCCAGTCAGCTGGGCTGTGGTTATAACAAGAAACTGCCGGTCTAGGGCATGTTTACATACTCACTGTTTTTGATTTTCGTCGAGCTATAACACGGTCAACTTGCCAAAAATCCTCTCCAAGTGTCTAACAGGCTTTGGTAGATTCGACAGGGTTATTTTGATTTTAGGTTCCGCAAAACTTTTAAAGTTAATTTTGATTCCTCTTATCGATCTACATGTACCTCCTTCGTCCATTTATTTGTGTAACACGCCAAGGGAACTGACCTCTGACCTACACGTAGACTGTGATTGGCAAATACACATACGACGATCGCCATCTGGCGGATGACCTAGTTCACAAATTTCCGGTCCCCTTTAAAAGTGTCCCGAGCCATATTTCAATGTTACAAAGTTACCCGCGGTCATTTTTAATACTGAAAAGGCTTACTGGAGCACCACGAAAGTACGTCCCGAGTGAGCGGCACGTCTCCTGAATATATTGTATTTGCGTCAAGTGGCATGGATTAACTGAAAATTTTGCGCGATCTTACTGGTTTGTCTTGAAAAAACGAAAAAATAAAACTCTCGCACTGGATTGACAAGCGTGCAACTGCTCAAGCCACTCCAGGGTCTGCCACCGGTTCCGATCTTCTATTGGTTAGATATTGTCCCTACCGACTGATTGACTCTTAAGTACTAGTCCACGAGAGCACCAGACATCCATCGGCAAGGTGGGGATCAACCGATTTTCACCAAATTTGGAAAATACGTAGTCCTATGGGATCTATAAACAGTGGTAAAATATTTCCTCAAAATATTACGTTTTACTAAAGTTATAGGCTCAAACACCTTTTACGGCTTCGCAGCCATGTTTTCACTGTATGAAAACTGTCCAGTTTTAACTGATTATATTTTTCCTTGAATGAAAGCTATTGAACTGTTATTCACTTGGTATTGTTTAGTGGTGCCTATAGATCGTTACACAGAGGTCTTGAAAAAAGATTCTGATTTACCACTCTCATTTTGTAGTCTTGCTACACTACCCCCCCGTTATGCCATTTTGAGGTTATGTTCAGTATCCTGCTGTACCAAGTCTGCCTCCACTGCTATGAGAATGAAACTTAGCCAAAACATTGACAAAACAGGTTACTTTCATTGCATAAAATAAAAACTTTGTCAGCCATTTTATTAGTTACACATTTTGGCACCTAAAATGTACTAAAATGAGATCCATGCGTGAGCACGTAAAATCAGATTGTCATTCATGTTTTTTTGATATTTCGCAACGAGTTTGTTCCTCCTGGATGTTTTGAATGTTTTCCTACTTACCACCTAGGGCTATAGTACTTCTAGATAGCATACATGGCTCCATTTTGTAAAAGTCGATTATGTCCTCCACAGTGAAGAGGGTTAGGACATGAACTCGACAAATGTAGGTTATTTTGATTTACAGTTGTAATGCCTTGCAATTTCCTCATGGATATTTCTCAAAATTTTTATATCCATGTATTGTGTTACATTGCTCATGATACGGGTCCAATCTCCAACCCTGAACGTAATTTAAGTAAAATTTCTAGACAATGCAGGTTTATGGATTTATTCTTCTTTAACTGAAGAGTAAAATCAAATTCTGCACTGGTTTTTAACGGTAATCGCTTATTGGAAGATCACACATCTAAAAAGTAAAAGAATGTTTGACAATTTTATTCCTTATCTTATTTGAAAGTTGCCTACCTCACCGACAACTCATTTAAGTTGAAAATTTTCCTTGTGAAAAAATGCAAAACACCAACCAGAGACTTGTGTACTACAAAATATGTTTTCATAATGCAATACAAAGATAACTGTAGTCAAAAGTGCAAATGTTATGACTCTAATAAAAAATTGCCTGCTAGATCTTTTCAACACTCCAATTGCTACAAGACAGAGTCAACCACACAAAACCCATAAAGTCAGGAAACTAAATTTAAGGTGATGTAGTCTCACTACGAAAAAGTTATTTCGAAATGTCGTTGACAGCATTGGAAATTTCTTCTTCACAACTTGAGGTAGCTGTATTTACCACATCAATATCAAAAATAACCACCACATAATGAAAAATTGGCTTGTCGGTGCAAATTGGACAGCACTTTTACAATGAAATGGTCATGGAAATATACTTTTGCAACATGGTTTGCATAATTGCCTACGATTACAGTTTTACATACATACTAGAGCAGTAACAAAATTATCCATGGGAACCATAAAATGGTCAATTCGTCAAAAACCAAGGACCCACCAGAGCTAATGTGCCAATACTTTTCAGAACTGCAACAAAAATCATTTGAAGTGGGCATAAACTCGTCTAAAATCACATAAACCAACTTTTGATTTAGACATTTTACCATCATGAAATAGGTATTATTTCCAGGTCACTTTTGAGCAATTTCAGAATTTCGAAAGATCTGGCAATACGCAATTGCTAGAGACCAGGGGCCCGTTCCAACAAAACTGACTTAGCTAAGACAAATCTTAAATTTTAGAAAATTTTAAGATAAAACTTCAATTTTTCTCGAGACCGTTTCAAGAAAGAGATCTTAAGTTTGAATTAAGTTTTTGATAAAAGTTTTCTTTTAATTTTAACTATCTTGCCGTATGTGGAAGTTTCAAAGCATGGAAGTTAAGACAAATCTTAGACTTAAGTCAAAAATGAACTTAAGTCAGTTTCTTGGAACGGGCTCCAGTATAATAGTGTGTGATTTTATACACACAGCATGGTTTCGAGGAATAGCAAACTGTCAATTCGCTGCAATTCCAAAAATCACTTCCCATCTGGATAAGGAACAAACTGAGCAATGTTTATAGAGGTAAATGGTCTAACTCAAAATTTTGCCTCCTGGACAGAATGAGGGATTGCAACCCAGGCAGAAAGATAAGTGAATAAAACTAGCCTAACTGCAACAGGGGCTCAAATTTCTGTAATAAATGCCCATTTACAAACAAAAATCTATAAAGTTAAATAAAGTGCGGAAACATAATTTCAGATCAATTATGCGACTTCAAGGAAAAGAAACAGTACAGTTGTCAGTAATCATCTAAATGTGATGGCCACACTGAGAAATCCTGTCAGACCAAAAAGTCCAGTGGCTAAACAAAAAGAGCAATGTACCATTACCATGTGGCTGTACCACTTAATCCACTGGCCCAGGATCATGATCGGTGCCTGGAAAAAATTCAATCCAGGTAATTTTAGATTTGTGCTGATTACACAGCAGTTCTGGTAAAAACAAAGCTTGCAACAACACACAAGCCTACTTCCCTACACAGCTGTGCTGACACAATAATGCCACCACTGAATTTAGCATATCAGCCAGTGTGGTTACAGGTCCAGCCACTGTACTGTTTCCTAACTTTGAATTTTTACAATGCTACATCCTTGACAAGGTACCTTGAAGGGTACCTTCATGCTGGTTTTGAACTTTTACCATACCCAACCTTTACTAATAATCGGCAGGTCTCCAAGTTCAGCAGAAACCACTTCTTCAGCATAAGCCTTTCCTGATTCCTAAAATTGTACTAATGAAAAAAATTATTAAAACATGTTAAATTTAATGTGACCATTTCGGTTCAGAAAATATGAATACCAAGCTAAAGTGAAGGTTTCACAAATAAATTTCATTCTATGTACGTGACAGTAGGACAAAGGTATATACATGTAATAGAAGTATGGTACATTACATGTAGAAAATATTGAGAACGATTTAAATTATCCACACTACCTATGCCTCAGCGTTCATTGTGAAATAAATGAGTTGTGCATTATATTTCTCAATTGACCAATGAATTTTTTTGCGAAATACACAACATTTTTGAAGGCTTTAGCATGTTTAATTAACTTCATATTCAATCGCAGAAATTCATTGGCAGACATAACGTACCCCCTAGTCTCTAGTGACTGGTTTAACAAGACAAATACACATACGCGGTCTGAAATTAGTGAAATTCAGACCCCTATTATCAAGCCGACAAAGTTTATTGTATTAATTTCAAGGGCATGGAGTCTTCTATATGTCCATGTTATTATTTTGAGTTTTCTCGTGGGGGCAACTTCCATCGCTATAAGGGTACAACTTACTGTTGGTTTTTCACAAGCATGAAGTGTTCCAGTGTAACCGATATTTCATTGTCGGTGCATGCCGTTTTTACTTACATTGGTCATGAACATATCATGTGATATCAAAATTATTCAGGAAATATTCTGTTTGAAGCAGAAACTGGAGTAGAAAATTTGGTCAAAAATGACTCATTCCACACAAAGAAATTGCCTCATTTTGCCCCCCCAGATGACTTCCCTTGTATCTCCTAAACCACCAAACTTTGTGGTGTCATACTTCACCCAATTTCTCTCAACCCTAATGTGATTTATTAGACTAAATATAGTGATGAATGGCTGTTTCTCCACCTTGGCACGTGTTGGCTGTACAGTGGTCGGTGGATCAGTGGATTGATACTTAAAAACGATGTAATTGCTATGTCTATGGAAGTGACGTTCGAAAACAGTGTGAGGAAGACTACTGTCCCAGATGTTATTTCATGGGTTAACATGCCCAAACAATAAGACATGAGCTTAACCAGAGAAGCACACAGTATCCAAGAAGACTGGATTACTACGACCTTGTCGCGAAGCTACATATATTCACACATAATCCTCAGAGTCGTCACGTCAGTTGGGAAGAATTTACCCTCAAGCTCAAAGTGAATAGCGGAGTTGCAACGCCGCCATATTGGAAATGGGTCAGAATGTTGCATTGTGGTTACAATGGTAAACTTCAGTAAACAAGTATGTTGGCAACCGTGCGGGCGAACGGGCTACGGGGAGGTTATAAGTGTTGTGTGCCTGGCATGCTATAATACCAGTTAGCGAAATAAAAAAATTAGTTACTACCTGTTTCCCAAGGATCAAGAACTGCGTTAAACATGGGTCAGAGACATCGGTAGAGCTGGTAGCAAAGGCCGACTTCGTGAATTCTTTCCGACTTCGTAGCATAAAGTGTGCAGCGCTCATTTTGAGGGCGGCAAGAAAACGTATCTTAGAAACTGCCCAACAATATCTCCCTTCAAAGAAACAGTAACAAATACTCCACGGCGGTTGGTAGTAAAAAAAAAACTTGTTTTCGCTTGACCAGAACCAAGCCAACATGAGCAATTTTGAGGATAATGCCTCTGCACAATCACCTGTTCTGGGTCGACTCACTTAACGTATGCACACTATATGCATTACGCGCTAAGATAAAGCGTGCAGATTATTATTATTTACTTTCTACAAAATTGTGGTACATTGCTATCAAAATTCGTTGTTAAATTACGATCATTTTTCATAAAATTTTGTTGAAGTTCCAGGGCGAAATCTTGCCGACAAATGCGTAGCTGCTGGTCTCGCAATCGTCGATAGGGCTTGAATTCTTAAATAAGAATACAGCTTTGACTCAACAAATTACCTGAAATCCTCCTCAAGTTTTCCAAATAGCGTCTCTAAGATTTTTAAGTTCTTGTGAAGTCTGGATTAACTGCAGATTAAGTCCAAATCTACGCTAGATTGTAGCACGCAACCCGAGAAAAATCTCTGTGGGAACACATGTTGTTGTCACGTGACGTTTGTTTTGAAGTTTGTATGCGTGTGTGTGAGAGTAAGCGTGCGTGTGCTTGTCAGAGTTCATTTGCCAGAGTAATGTAATGATCTAGGTGTGCATTGTATCCAAAAAAAAAATAAGTCAAGCAGTCAAGCAGAGCGTGTTTTAATATTTACGGCTTAGCACTTGCTGGCCTCATCTGCTAAAAACGTTCGAGAATTTTTTCGGTAAGACCGACATGTCACTCATTGAGTCGCCGGGTGAGTGGATGCGTGACCGTAGTGTAACAGCTATTTCCCGGAAGATTTGGGGTGTAAGGGTGCGAAGTGGGTCATTTTGACCTTAAAAACACCAATTATGATTAGTTAAATAATTTCTCTTAAAAATAATGCAGAAGCTTTTTACGGTATTGGAAACTTTCGGAAATTAGTGCCAATATTTATTTGCCGATGCTATGTTACCCGATTAATCTTCGATGACAGTCGGTACATTATGCAGCGCGCGCTTCTTGGTCGCGTGCTAACACTGGTCGAGTTTTTTTTATTAGTCTTCGATTCACGGTTTTCACATGCACAAAGAAGTTTGAGGCCGGAGAAGATCTGTACTGGAAAGAAACAATGCAATCCCGCTCTTTGACAAGTACGCTGTGTCTGTTTTCAAAGTCCAGACCCGCGTAGTGGGGCACATCCCTCGCAAGAGCAGCAAAACTTCTGCGTTCTTTTTGAATCGCGGCGTAAGTTTGAAGTGTATACGGACATAACGGTGAGGCTCGTGGTCCGTTACAAATTCAGGCTGTCGGATCTTTCAATTGATAAATTGGAGACGTTAGAACTGTAGGTAAGGGCATTTTTCGCATGTAGTTCATGGGCTGGGCGCTTACTTTAGCAAAGTCTGAAAACGCGTTGGGGCACTTGTTGAGCCATGGGCGCTAATTAGGGCGAATAGCGGCAGAATTACATACAGCAGCGTAGTTTAATGCACACAAATTACACGTCGTGCAAACCAGTCGGCCATCCCGTTTACCATCAACAATCCCAGTAGCCTTTGCGCACCCTAATTTCCGGACATGCGCAATCGTTAAATCGATTCAGTTGCAACTCCGCTATTGTTTATGGGTGAAACTGCACATTATAAACTAGGAGCCTTCTCACTGAGTCAGAATGTCAAACCCTTGAATTCATCATTGCAAAAGCGTACTTGGACTACAGACAACTCAACAGGACATCATCTAGGGACCTTGAACTCTTCGACCGTCTTGTTTGAGTGTCTCTGACGCTCTCAGCATTGCCATGTGACCTAAATTCATCATTGCAAAAGCGTATTTGGACTACAGACAACTCAACAGGACATCATCTAGGGACCTTGAGCTCTTCGACCGTCTTGTTTGAGTGTCTCTGACGCTCTCAGCATTGCCATGTGACCTAAATTCATCATTGCAGAAGCGTACTTGGACTACAGACAACTCAACAGGACATCATCTAGAGACCTTGAACTCTTCGACCGTCTTGTTTGAGTGTCTCTGGTGCTGTCAGCATTGCCATGTGACCTGAATTTATGGGTTCATTAATAGATTAGACTCTTGTCTAAATAATGGCAACACCGCAATTGCCTTTTTAAAGCGAGCTTGCACAGCAACTATGCATTTTGTCTCAATATATATTTCCACAGAAAATGTTTTTTTCTGCAATGCATCTTGTTACAAACAATGCCCTAAACGTCCACACAAGCATCACACATAGCAACAGATTGACAAGTGGAAAAGTCACTGACATTTTCAATGGTGGCGTTTTTGGGTCAACCTCTACTCAAGCATTGCTTTTGCAGGAAATTTGTAGAAGCAGAGGAGGGTCGTACGGCTATGCTACGGTGTGATACCGGCACAACTATCGACGTTAGGTCAGCAACGTATGGTGTGAGATTCTTGTTGTCATGTTACCCGGCGGATAGGACGTCTAAAGTAAAGTCGATGTGTCAAGGAAACACTGATTGCAATGTACAAGCTAATAACAACAACTTTGGGGAAACATGTTGGTCGAGGACAAAATACCTGAAAGTTTGGTACTCCTGCCGAGGTACGTGAATGTACATTACAAAATTTGACTAGTGACGCTTGCGTGTGCATATTTTAATTAGACTGAGTCCGTTACAGTGAACAAATTAACGTCAGTTATTTGGAGTAAATACCTTGACTGCCCTCATCACGGAATATGCTTTATTTTTATGCGCCCACATATTTATATGTGGGCGCATATTGCCGTCACCTCTGTCTGGGCGTCCGGGCGTCCGGCGTCTGGCGTCCCCGGCTGCATCTCATAAACCCCTTGCAGGATCTTATTGAAATTTGGCAGGTGTGTTCCTATGGGGTTGACGACTGAGGGCGACGAATTTGGGACCGACCCAATAACCGCTGTGTCCCCTGGTGGCAATTTTAGTTTCTTTACGTTAGTCTATGTATCTTGAAAGGTCCTCAACCGATTTTCATAAAATTTGGCACATAGGCATCTATTAATGAGATGACGCTATCCTTTTGTTTTCGGATGGATTCGAGGTATTTTGCGTCATCCAGCGGCCATTTTTACTGTTTTCAAGTCTGTTTTTGGCGTCCATCCCTCCATCAACTGAACCGCTCAAAGGATGATTGCGAAAATTGTCATTTACAGGTAAGTTCTTACTATGAAGTGGACGGCTGACGATGGTTTTCCGACAACTTCAACAACTGTGGCGCCTACTAATGGCATTTTTTGCGCCTATGGCTCTATCTCCTAAACCGTTTGCAGGATCTTTACTAAATTTAGTAAGTGCATTTATATGATGTTAATAAAGCAGGATGACGACTATCAGACAGATCTGACTACTGGTGTGCGACCTGGTGGCAATTTTATTTTTTACGTTTACCTCTCTATCTTCAAATGTCCTCAATGTATTTTCATAAAATTTGGCATACAGGCATCTGTTAATGAGGTGACGCCATCTTTCCATTTTCAGATGGATTCTACCTACTTTTCCCCACCTAGTGGAAATTTTTACTGTTTTCGAGTCTGTTTTTGGCGTCCACTCGTCTATCAACCAAACCGCTTTCAGGATAATTTGCGAAAATTGGCATATTATGTTTTAACTATGAAGTGGACGGCTGACGATGATTTTCCAACTTCGATTACTGTGGCGCCTTCTGTTGGCATTTTTTTTGCGCTCACGACTGTATTTCCCAAACCGTTTGCAGGTTCTTTTTTTTGATTTGGCAAGTGTATTTATATGATGGTGACAACGAGCAACAACGATTTTAGGATGGATCTAATCTCTCGTGTGTCCCCTAGAGGCAAGTTTAGTTTTTTACGTTTACCTCTGTATCTTCAAATGTCCAAAACAGATTTTCATGAAATTTTGAATGTAGGCATTTATTGAAAAGATGACGCTTTGCTCCATTTTTGAATGGATTCTAGGTATTTTGCGCCACCTAGTGGCCATTTTTGCTGTGTTCAAACCCTGGTCAACCAAATCCTTCTAGGGATGGTTTTGAAAATTGAAATGTTCTCAGTGTGAAGAGGACGTTTGATGATGGCGACTGAATACCGTGGATCCTCCTAGTGGTAGCTCTGTTTTGTTTTGCATCCATAGCTCTATTTGAATGGATTGTACATTTTGCGCCATCTATTGGCCATTTTTATGATACAAATAAATAACCCTAAAGGCACACCATTTGCGATGCATTCGTGGGCGCATTTCAGCGCTCCGCGTTGTTCTTGTATTTTAACTAGCAGTATATATTGAATTTAGATAGCTGAAGAGTCTGTTTATCATGAAGAGACCGCGGAAATTAAAGCACGCTCAATGTAATTTCATAAAATTTGATGTATATTAAGCACTGAGATCATTCAGTGTCTAACTCACTATGCAACTGATTTTAACAACACACACATTATTTCTTGTGAAAAAACACTCATAGCTTACATATCTGAAAGTCCCTCAAGATTTTTAAATCGAAAGCATTATGTCATGACTCTTTAACCACACGGGTACTGCCACTATTACCTGCTTCAGAGTCATTAACTGAAATGGACTATTGATATCTGTTGTCATTTATGATTTCTACCTTTCGTCACTGACATTTTTAAAGCTGGTGTATCACTAAAGATCATAAACTAAACAATAAATTGTCATCACTTTTACAACCTTTTTTCTTAAAGCAGATCCACTTATAAACAAGAAGAGTCATTCATCAGTTTTACAGTTAACTACACACTGAATTTCAAAAATCGAACTTACAGGAGTATTCTTGCAACCTGTTATGCTACAACATAGCGTTAGGAATTTCAAAAGTACGAAAATATACAAATCACTCACGCCTCAAACTTCAGGATTAAAAAAATAAATTTCAGCCAAGATTTCTGTGTTCTGAATTTATGAGGCTGTATCAATATGGAGAACTTTTAATGTAATATATCACCGTTCTAATTGCTATCATCAACTATGTAACCTTTGCTAAAACTATATGTTAAAAACAATTATAAGCTATAAATGTGAGCCATCTGAAAAATTTCAAACATACACCATTGCCAGCATGATGATGAATACACGCAGCAGACAGTAGCCTCTGTACGGCACAGATTTGAGGGTTTTTTTGCAAATATCTATATGTAATCCATACACTATGGCTACAGAGATGTCATTCTTAGTCACAGCAATATGAAGTGAATGACACACAGAAGTGTTAGCCCATGTCGACGATTTTACTCTTCTTTCACAATATTCCAAAGAAGCGGCTTGTCATCCAGGTCCTTCATGGGAATGCTAAGCACAGTTTTTCTTGCAGCGATCATCCAACGATGTACTGATTTTAAACAGCTTCCGATCAAGTTGCTCAGTCGAGTCTTTAGACACGTTTGACAGGAAAGGGTTGGATTGTTGATAATCCTCAGATACTGCATACCCATGGTCATTTAACTCGGACTCAAAATTTAACAATCTCTTTGCTCCTGTTGGCGTCTTAGGAGACAAATGGCAAATCAATTAGTACATGTTTCTGTCGATCTTCAGACTGAGCAATGAGAATGCTGACATCCATTCTTGTGGATTTCTGCAGCTGTGTGAGTTTTGAACAAAACGGAATGCATGAGCTGCAGATAAGCACAGGCCTAGTATCCAGCAAATCGTTGTTGAATTGAATATAAACGAGGTGTAAAAGTCTAAGAACCTCTGCTTTAATGTAGCTTTTTTCAACTTCGTGTGCGTGGGAGTTAGAGTGTAAGAGTTTGCCACATAATATGCATGTCTTTGACTTTGTCTGAAATTAAATATACGTAAATAGCAAAGGCTTTCAATTTTTACTAAGATGACTGATGTGCCCTCTAGAATTATCTGTGTTCAAGTGAGTTGACGTACGGCTGTAAAATTTTAATCAAGCTGATCAATTTTAGTACTGCAGATGGGAAACATGTTCAATTAACCTTTTGCAAAAATTCTGTAGTTACTGCTCGGATATAATGGTCCCTGACATGGATAACAAGTTCCATCCACTGACAGTAACATACGCCGGAAGAATTTAGGCGAATTATGCCTCACACTGGCGGGCGCGGTAAAAATAGGTGGGCGCGCAGTGTAAAACTGGCCAGTTGATGATTTGGGCAACTGAACGAAGGACTGATTGTAGAAGAAGTTACATTACAGGAGTGTTTGTTTGAGTTGGGTACCTAAGGTGTCCCTCTATGAGCAAGAGGTACTTAAACAACATGACTTTGATGTATGAAACTCTAAGAGGCCCTTCACCGTCTCTACTCGGGCCAGCTAGAGACGGCGGTCATTAGTTAATCCACTGACTAATAGAAATGTTATTCAGTTATTACAGTCATCGTCTTTTTTCGACCAAGTCCTTGTCCTGTCGTTCATTTCCCATTGTCCCCTAGTATAAAGTGACCAACAACACGTGTATTCGCCTGGTCAACTCTAGACATTTGCTGTCACTGACCGTGTTCCATCTGGCTAACACTAACAGCGTGATTGGTTATTGTTTATATTAATATCAAGCATGTACGTTAATGGAGTCGGATGGTAAACAATAACCGCCTGATTCCGTGAGTTATAACAAGTGAACCCCCACAGCTATTACAACATATTGATAGCGTCATTCTCAAAACCAGGGAACATTATATCCGACTTGTTTCCAAAGTACAATGTAGTTAGTTGTGATAAGACTGAACTCTGAGAGTCGAAGCCCAAGCGGCCACAGACACAGTGATGTGTCGAAAAACACCAATTTATCTTCAATTCAGACCACGTTTAACTCACTTTTTAAGCAAGTACCACCGTGCAAGCGTACATGGCTGGTCCATGTCAGATTCCCGGTTCGGACATTGATCTGAGTCGGCATTTACGACAGTTGTTCAGTAACATTTACATTGATTCAAAAACGCGATAAGTCTACTGCTTAAACCAGAAATGGGGAGCCACCATGTTTACAAAAGCGCCGTCTACCGAGCAAAATGATAGAAGTGAAAATGTACTCCATATGAGTAAGATAATGACACATGACGTTGGCTTACGTAGTGAATGATTATACCGTCATCTCTGTCCGTCCGTCCGAACGGCGTCCGACAGGCATCCGTCCTGAGTCCGGCGTCCGCTACCTTATCTCCAAACCAGTTGACGTATGTTCATGAAACTTTGTGCATGTGTTTCATCAATGTATGGTACGGCATGAGCGAAGTTTCGGACGGATCCGACTACCGGTGTGTCCCTTGTGGCAATTTTAGTTTTTTTACGTTTACCTCTGTATCTTCAAAGGCCCTCAACATATTTTCACAAAATTTGGTGTATAGGCATCTATTAGTGAGACGACGGTATCCTTCCGTTTTCGGATAGATTCAACGTAGTTTGCGCCACCTAGTGGCCATTTTTACTGAAACTAATACATGGTATACTGATCATTCTCAACCATGAATGAATGTTTCTTTTCCAGACATAGACGAGTGTGCCGGTGGAACTGACAACTGCCATACTTATGCAACATGCGCAAACACACACGGAAGTTTCACGTGCACTTGCAATTCAGGATACTCTGGATCCGGCACAAATTGTCTCCGTAAGTGTTCGTTAAACGTTGATATTGTCTCAGTCGCATATGGGACGATGCTCAGGAGATAATGTACCGCCGGTTGAGCACTGTCTTCAATCCCAACCTCTTTTAAAGTGATATATATTTATTGAAGAATACACAGAACATACAAAGAAATAATAACAAACCCAGAAATCGCGCTGCATTATATCTGGGTTGTAGACAATTCATGAATGAAACTAATACACATAGTGGTATATACATTTAAGTAGTATCTAATATAAGTATTCCAATATTTAGATATGCTATTACAAATATATGAAAACAAAAACAAGTTCAGATTCATGTATGGAAATCAGAAGCAACAATATTTATAAACGGTTCATAAAAATTTGCTAACGTTGCTTAGGAGGAATTCATTGAGAACAAGGTCAAAGTTAGGACTACCATTCAGTAATAATGTAAGTTTAGTAGGGATATTATTACAAGAATTGAGAGCTTTAACAATTGATTGGTTTTAATTGAGTGCACGAAAGAATTAGTCTCTCAGGTATTCGATGAAGGAACATTTGAAGAAAATATGAGGATAAGATTGGTGGTCACCACATTTACAGTCAGAGACATTACTTAAGTTATGCCTAAACTTGTCGGAGTCGAGGAAAAGACCGTATCTAATAAGCACGTTTTGGTTTGGGTTATTGCACACCAAAGATGAGTCATTTTTCTCATTTTCAGGTTTTTCGCCTTGGTATCTGTATTGGCTAAGCCACTGTTATGAAAACTTCCATATGCGTTTCTACCGGGAAGGAAAAATCCGGATGACAATGATTTTCGAACCGGTGCGAATGTTCTGGGGCCCCTTATTGGCAATTAAGTAAATGTGCATGTTATTCAGTTTTTTCCCAAGTTTCTTGATGGGTCATGATATATGTATCATAACAAGACTCGTACGATGACACTTGACTTATCCCAGTTTGGAACTGCTGCCTGTTGGTTTGGTAATTGGCTCAATTATGTTGCACACTAAGCAAAATTAAAGAGAAGCAGGATATTGTCAAAATTGTTCAAAAATTGCGGTTTGCAAAAATTATATAACTCTTGTCTGATTTTCAAAATTCAATTAACCTACTGTAACCATGTGTAATTTTTGCGAAATAAGAAAATGTATTATTTTAATAACTTTCAATACAAACATTTAAAGATACTATTGTCGGCCCTAGTGTACATGTAATTACGTTGAGCCCGATTCATCAGCGTCCACAGGTGATGCAATTCTCTTTAATTAGCTGCTGGTTTCTACCACTGAATTTCGAAGCAGGCAAACCAGTTAAGTTTGCCCAATCTCGATTGGTGTGGGTGTCAACTGGCAACGTCGGTTTTTTTTTCATGGTGAGAAGAGCATATTTTTGGTAAAATCACACTACTGCTGATTCCTCTAGTGGGATTTTTGCTATGGCTTGATATCTTTTATGTCCCTTGGTAGTGGCTCAAGAAATTTGGCATATACATCACATGTACGTGGTCTTCATGTAGCCGACAGAACACCGCTGCGTGCCCTACTTGACGACAGTCTTCGACGGATCACTGATCACTGATCAGAAGAGGCCGTGATAGGCTAGCCCCACCTGTGAACTAGTCTTCATTTCTTTCAACTCTTGGCTAAATCTATCCACATATCAAGATTGATTAATTTGAAGCTATAACTACGCGAAAAAACATGGCCGCCACAGCAATATCTTGTGTCTGGACACTTGGTCTCCAGATCTAGAGCAACAGGCTGTGTCCACAGTTCATGCCTGTCACGGCAAAAATGGGGTCTGTATCGTTTGAGTTATAAGAAACGTCTAGAACCACATTGTATATCGTAACGTTCTTCAGAAGGAATGTCGCTAGGCAACATCACCAACGAATAATTTGCTATTTGCTTCGTTTATGCTCAAAGGTTAGTCATGCAGCAAATTGTGCAAAAGTAATAGATGTGTGTTTACCTTGTGTTACAGCTGTTTGTTTTGGGTCAACATCATGCCCCAACGGAGGTACTTGTGTAAGCCCTAACTACTGCTCCAACTGTGCCGATGAGTATTATTCGCCACGTTGTGATCGTAAGTTTTTACTTCTGCTACGTCTTCCCAGACGTTGAAAGTTGCAAACTTCTCGCAATGGAGACGATGTGTGCAGATTGAGTATTAAACGCCTATTATTGTTGTTTAAGTAATAGACAAAGTGATTACGTACATATAGCAGTATAAGACAACCACTAACTTTGAGACGATGTAGATTGACTGCAGACGTTTCAATCTGGTCCGCAAGGTCTTTATCAATGACTGATGAGTTTCCCTCCTTTCGCTGGTTAAAAATGTTTGAATTCACATACATGTTCACGTACACGTTCAAAGTTATTTTATAACATGTTATATTAACTTTGGGCAAGACGTGCGGGTTAAACTTCATAGATGTGCGACATGTTTAAATTTAGCCTTACTTAATCTCTTGGTATCCAAAAGAAAATATTTCTCATTTGAAATTAGATTGGTGTCCATTTTGGATCTTTTTAGAGTAACAATTTTGGGAGATACGCAATTCATGCCATTTCTCGACTTTGAATGTTCATAAAAGTACTGTTTTTTACTGGTTAAATTTCGTTCGGATTTGAATCCTGCACAATCCATAGCAATGCGCCGTCTCCGATTTTTTGATAATGGGCCAATTGGGACTGTTTAAATGCACAGGAATTAAAAGTTAATGAGGGTACGAACCTGCGTTGTGGCTAAGGAGAGAAACTGCCGTCTTAAAGAACTGGCAATTCGTTATTCCTTGACACCATGGTCAGCGCACAAAATGCAGTTTAGCATTGTGAAGTGGAGCCTTAAGCAATAGGGAGCCGGTAATAATTTTCAAAGCCTTGGGATCATTTCAGTTTAACTACGAACATCTTGAGGTTAATTTCATACTGATAAGTAGTCAAAATTAAAAGTTTATGTTTGTGACAGAAGACGGATTTATAGCAGTTTGAAAACGTCAAAACGTATAATAACTACTGTACCTTTTCCAAGACAGCTTTGGTCAACTGTGAAGTTGTCAATGATCTTTAAACAGTACACACCATGGATTTTTGCACATTTTGAATTACCGGTGGCCACAGACTAAATGTATGACGTAAAATTTAGCTAAACCCATGTTTATTTTGTGTAATTAACTCGAAATTTTGATTTTTCTTTCAATTTTGCTAATTTTCACATTTCCCGCCATGTGACGTCATGGGTTGAACACAAGAGATCAGTGACTAGCATTGAACAATGGCGGAGAGCAGGAAATTTGAAAGCGACGACGATTATGAGCAAGAATTGAACGAATACTATGAAGAAACGTACGGGAATGGTGGCCAGGATGAGGAAATGGGATTGCACGAAAGCGACAATAAGTTTAATGTGCTTCCGGCAGCGCGTTCTTTTCTACTTTGAGCCTTACGAACTGGATCCTCCCGCGAGAGAAGCGGCCTCGGGCTCAGCGAGTCAACCCAGTCATCCAACAGACGATCCTGAATTAAGAGCTGATGTTTCTGAATGATGTTTATTGTCCTTTGTTGAACCAGGCCTTCATCGTAACGTCTCCTGTGACTGGAGTCGAAACACGAGTCCTCAAAGTGGGCAGAACACAGAGTGGCCCCGGACCGAATCGCTTGGTCCACGATGAGTCCCACACTCTCGTTCGGCGCACGAAGCTATGCCACTTCTGCGCAACTTTGGTGTCCTTCGGAACACCGAGACGTTCTCTGCATGGCTGCTGTTGCTGCAGCCTCCGGAAACACATCTTTTGGTCCCTCTACGAACCTTCTCGACACTAAATGTACTTTGCTTTCTCTTCACTCTATACACTATGTCTCTGATCCGAACAGTATGGCGAACGACTTGGGCTCAACCCATGACGTGGTACATAATTATTATTTTTTCAATTTTTGCGTGTTTCTTTATGAGCTGTGCACTAAAGGCACTGAAATCTAGTAAGATATAATAATAAAATTTATTTTGAGGTACTAGAGTCATGTTGTGTACACTTTAATGTCCTTTCTAACAGCTTGTCCACGCGCTGAGGTGGCCAACTGTGCTCATATGAGATGTGACGAAGGGCCGAGTAATAAGAAATGCTTCGAGTGCAATCTTCAATACCAATCCATTCTACACAAGTGTGCTTTTACGCCTAATAGTGCGTTGACAAAATGTGACCGTAAGTACATTTTTATGCAAATCACACCGGCAATGAAAGAATTGGCTAATTGTCATGAAAATCAAGGGAGACGAAATTACCTTTACAATATACAGTACAAATGTCAATGTATGCCCATGTGCCAATGCGTGATGCTGCGCCTATTAGAGCTCTACATTTAATGATCTTGGATACACCATGAGTATTTGTATTGTGAATTGGCATTGACCCTAAGGACAAAATTCCTGTGGGTCTACGGTCCAGGGTAGTGTACAACTTTATCTGTGCTGGATGTGGCTCCAGTTTTTAGGCGAAACTGTTCGCCATTTAAAAACCAGGACCAGGGAACATCTAAATTCTGACTGAGGTTCACATTTAAATATTCATCTACAGATCTCCAATCTTTGTTATCAGCAATGCTCTTTCAATGAATTTGCAATAATAGACGAAACAGAAGCAACAAAGGAGCTTAAAATTTCGTGAGGCTCTACAAATCAGTTGGTGCAAGCATAATCTCAATAGGCAACTGGCACACCACAGGTTGTCATTGTTGGTCTTGTTTATTGTCACTCCATGTAACTGTTTTTTTATGTTCCATCACCTGTTGCTGGGTCTAGCTAGGTGGCAACCATATTCTCTCTTCTAATGATGGTGTTTGAATAAATGACACCGAAACACGTCAAGTTGATTTAAAACCGTAATAATTTTTATTACAAATAAAAAATTACATTGCACCTTCACATCATTTATCTGAACATACATGTTTCAATTGTTTGCAACACACGCATTGCCAATTTTCAAAATGACCAATTTTGTCTATCGTCGGTAATTCTGAGACAGTCAATTTGTGAAGCTTATAAATCTAGAGAATTGCCACCTATTTTTTTGTACGGAGAAACCTTTATGTTTTTTTCTTGTTTCTTTCTTCCGGGTCAGAGTTTCGACTTACTGTAGTTAGGTATTAGGAACTTCACTTCCCTCTGAAGACCAGGTTGGATAGTTTTTACAGTTTCATGAATACAATTTTGGATTTTTGCTAGGTGAGCATCGTTTTTGCACCTCTTAAAATTTTCCTTTTTTCATTTTATTTTGTAAGTATAGGTAAATACGATAGATGGTATTAGTCCCCAGAAATCAAATTATTAATATGTCTACGCCTACCAGACTGTCATCCAGTTGACAGACCAACTCTTATTTTGAGTGTGTAATGGAAATTGCTGTACCCCGAAGATTTCCGTTTGTAGACGGTTCACAACAGGTGTGTTACTATTTAGACAATTGGCTTAATACTAAGATGCCGAACTCGTAAATTTTGTTTCAGCGTCCTGTTTTTGACCTGATTTGCTTACTTACGCATTATGCTTGATTAGTCTTTATCAAGTACGAAAAATTTTCTTTAAACCTGACACAAATTGCATGTATCGTCTCATTTTGGAACTTTTTTCAGCTCGCTGTTCTTGGGTTGGACATCATTGTTTCCCTGGAGTATGCAGCAATGGATATCCAAGCACTTGTGCATGCGCAGCAGGCTTCTCGGACACTGGAAGTGGTGTTTGCGACCGTACGTTATGTTAAAATTTAAAGCTACATTTCGCATATGTAGCTGTTGAAATATTAACCGAAACGCTTAGGGTTTAAAAACATGACCGAGCTCATCCGGTCGAGTGAGCCACCAATACAAGTGTGTACGGGCGCCATTTTCCAATCTGCAATTTTAGGGTTAGGCAACTGCAATAAACACGTATATAACAGCGTGTGTAGGCGGCCATTAGCGATAGCCTAGTACGGTGACAAAACCTTGAGTTCGTTGAGGACAACGTTTACATGAAATCTTAATGTTTTCACGTGCTCACGTATACATACAATAGAATCGTATTTACTTCTTATGTCTGTCGCCAGGCGCACTCAGTACTAGGAAAGCAAGTGACATATACACATTCATATTCTTTTCAATTGAAAACCACACCCGACAATTTGCTGCGGTTCAAACGACCGTTAAGTCTCCTGGTGGCAGTTACTTTATATAGAATTCCCACATTTTTAAAAATTCACGAAACTTCTTTTAGGGAGAAGGTAGAAAAGTTCTCTGTGGTGTCGACTGCTGCAAAATTCCCCTATCCTCAACATAATCTGCTAATAAGTTGCGACCCTGACGACTGCAGCACTAATAAATTTTGACAGATCTTTCTACTTTAGGTGTTAGTAGATTCTGATTCTGATTACACGGCAATGACGGTTTTTACCACGTTTTACCTAGTTTGCAATGCCATTTGAAGAATTTTCATTTTGATTAGGGACCAAATTGTGGCGATTGCACTGTTGTTTCAAGGTATTAATATTGACCTTGTTCGTTAGTTACTTGAGAAGTGCGCACTTAATTTCAGTTCACAAATGTCAGAAACACGGAATATTTTCAATTACACTATATGCCTCTAAGTTCAAAACAGGATAATTTGTCAAAAAATATTTTTACGGGAGTGTATTGACGTGGTGGTCTCGTGCGCCTCCTGTAAAGACACAAATTGTGCGCATAGTGTTCTTGTCTTCGATATGAGTACATATTTTGCACCGCCCTTCGACAATCGATTTATTGGTGAACTTGTTTAAAAAGACAGCGTGTAAGTTATCAAGTCAAGGTTTTTACGACACGTCGATTATTGCAATCCTAATACAGTATTTAAAGCGAATGTCTCCATTCCCAGTGGCAGATCCATGCGACAGCTGTGAACGACCGTTGTCAAATGGGGCACCACATGCCAGTTTACAATAATTTTAGCTTCGCACTGTTGTTTCCCCGTGTTTATTGGATCCTAGTACCAAACTAGTACATGTAGGTGCAGTTAAGTTTCTTATGATATATCAATGTGAATCGTCGATTTACGATGCTCTAGTTGGCTATTTCAGAACATTGTTGGAAAACAGAGCAACTGTCCTGTTTTGATAACAGCTAATTTGCCACCTGTTAGTTATGTCCTCAAAAGTTCACCTTATGAGCCTAATGTTCAATTATCGTAGTTGAAGGCGTTAGCAGTAAGGTTACATGTATTTACTACAATAAGTGATTTAGTAAGCTGATTTAATACAATATGTGAATGTGGTAAGCTGATTTAATACAATACGTGATTGCAGTAAGCTGATCAAATACACTATGTGATTTTAGTAAGCTTATTTAATACAATATGTGATTGTAGTAAGCTGATCAAATACACTGTATGATCTTTTTTTAATGTTTATTACGAAATCTTCAGAATACAATGAATATACATCACCCAGAAAGCGCCAAGAGGCATTAGATCTGGGTAGAGGCATTAGATCTGGGTAAGAGGCATTAGATCTGGGTAGAGGCATTAGATCTGGGTATGATTGTAGTGAGTTGATTTAATACAATATGTGATTGCAGTAACTGATTTAATACAATATGTGATTGCAGTAACTGATTTAATACAATATGTGATTCTAGTAAGCTGGTTTAATACAATATGTGATTACAGTAAGCTGATTTAATACAATATGTGATTCTAGTAAGCTGGTTTAATACAATATGTGATTACAGTAAGCTGATTTAATACAATATGTGATTGCAGTAACTGATTTAATACAATATGTGATTCTAGTAAGCTGGTTTAATACAATATGTGATTACAGTAAGCTGATTTAATACAATATGTGATTGCAGTAAGCTGATTTAATACAATATGTGATTCTAGTAAACTGATTTAATACAATATGTGACTGCAGTAACCTGGTTTAATACAATATCTGATTGCAGTGACAATAATACCTGAGTTGGACTTGTGCAAGTTTACCGTGAAGAGCCCGAGTGGTGAACGGCGACAAAGTCAGCCGACTGTGCCAGGATCCACCAGATGTTACACCGAGGGGGACGAGTGGGTTAAATTTGTTCCCAAGAAACTCCAATTAGACTTAGAGGCAAACTTCCAGCACCCACCATACACCAATTTGCCGTATGTCAGAGACTTCAAGTACGGAATTACAAAGAGTTCTGTGAAAATGTTCAAGAAACCCGCAGGTATGAGAGCTTACGCTGGCGTCAGTAAAGCTGCGTCAATTAGTGAACCAAGAATTGAATATGGGGAAATATCGTTCGTTCATGTATATGCACAAAGATGTCTACCATTTTTGCTCTAACCATAGCAGTTTTTGTAAAAAATCATGGCAAGTTATAGCACTGACGACAATGAATCAAAATATGGTATAGTGTTAAAATGCATTGCATGTATACTTACCTATTAGAGGCTCTTATGTCTACAGTTATGTAATGGTTGTGGGTAACTGTTGTACATGTACACCTTGGTAACTCCTTTGGCCATTTTTAGCAAGGCTCGTGATATGAGATTATTTTGACAAAGAGATATGCAGTAAAAGCCAAAGCGAAGGTTTGAATACTTTAGTTTAAATATCGGCAAAAAGTACTCAATTACCAAAAAATACGCATCATTTCGATGCTACTCCGTAGCACTAATGAGACGGCAAAAATACGCAGTAAATACGTACATGTACATGTAATTCCCGTATTGGTTGACATGTACGTATGCATGTCATGTCAACTAAAGTAACTGAGTTCGCAATGACAGCAGGCGAGAATAGGGTTCGTAAATAACTTTTGTAAACAAAGTCAGTTGGATATTACGTGATGCAAACGAAAGCAATAACATCAATGCAGTTACTGAAATTCGAACAATTGGGACGTGGTTGGAAATAGTGTAACGAGGAATCACTGAACAGTCACAATGTAATATTAACAAAGGCTGGTATGGAATAAAGGCGAGAAAGTTCTTGACTTGCGCTGTTTGGAAGTTCTTGCAAAGGCGCTCGTTGCTCGTTAATCGACGTTTTCGAGCATTTGAAAACGCGGCAAATTCACTTCACACACGTGCGCTTAATATCGCTTAACATTTGCTATGGTTTTGATGGTATAGATCGCGTTGGTTCGAATGTTTACAGTGGATAAGCCTGTGACATTTAGGAATAGCTGTTGCTCACGTCATGTAACCTGATATGCAACATTACACGGACAGAATGTCGCTTTAGTAACACGGTTGAAATGGCAAACGATTTGAAATGTGCTTCAAAGATGGGCGCGAATAGCGTCTCCACGGAACGCCCACACATACACGCACAGTGTAGCAAAGGGTATTTTGAACCTTTGGTGTACATGTGCTGCTCATCTGCTACAGGACTTGTCCATAATTCACGTGTAGCGGAATTGGAGGTCCTCAGTATTCACCATGACATCCAAATTCCCAACTTCCTCTAAGTATTGTTGCCCATCAGTTATGGTTTATTCCTTAAAGTCAAAGCTAGAAACATTGCAGGTGCAGATGTAGACATCATCACATACACTATGCCGGGTGACGGGACATGTGAACCAAAAGGACCATACGGGGACGGAACTGGACAACCCACAGATCAGATCAAGTGCGACATCGATCACGACTTTTCTTACACATCATTTAGTGACGGAGACAAGTAAGACCTTTGCATATTAAGTCCATTTCGTGTTTTCCTATTCGGAGCAAAACGCCAACGAGCCCCCATGAGAGGCCTACTTCCCACTCAATCAGTGTCCACAGTGAGACGGTCAGGATCTTATGATCCAAAGAAATGTTGATATGTGACTTTCGTTGAATGTAGTTCTAGACGCACCTATTGTCTTGTCAGTGCATTGAAACCAAAAATCCTAAAATACATGGTCTTGGGCGATTGCGTTCGTGCTGGATTGCGTATGATAAGTACAGGGTAATAGTTAGTCAACTCCATATGTCATGTTTTGACCTCACGAACATTTGTGGTTATTACCTCGGGTATTTTCGCTGCCTCAAATTTTCCCTCGAAGGGTAAACGTTTTCCGTGTGTGTGTGTGTGTGTGTGTGTGTGTGCGTGTGCGCGTGCGCGTGTGCGTGTGTGTGCGTGTAGACTTGAGTCATACGGCAAGTCGTGTGACTTTTGAATGGGAGATTGAGTGATCGCATCATTCTGCAAAGTCGGCAGCAAAAAAATACCCGAGATGTTCCGGGTGGCATCTTCCTACCCTAGACGTTCAAATCTGCACTCTGGTGTGTACGTGGAAATAAGGTAAAAATATAGAAATGGTTTATCCGCACTGCTCCTGTTAGTTGCACACTGCTTAATACTGCCGTAAGCATTGGAACATGAGATAGTATATTGTTTCCCGATGGACATGAAAGAGTCTTTGTGTATCTCCACTTTCTTGAAACAAATGAATATCGTGTCGGACAATGGGAAGCGACTATACTGAACCTGTAAAAATGTCTTGAGTGCAGGTACATGTAGGTAGGTGCTAATTGATGCCACATTTATTGTCATTGGTTTATGTTGATTGTTCATCGATTGTCAGGAATTTGTCACATCACTCATTTATACATGCGCATGTACGCTCATGTAGCGATAGGGTTTATTGTTCGTTATAAGGACAGACACTTCCATACAGGTGTTGGTACAATTAGAATTGCTATCACTGGACTTGCCTCCCTCTCCTTGTTCAAACATTCGAAGAAGGTTATTTGACAAATTTATCGGTATGTTGCAGAACTGTGAATTTAATTTGATTTGAGTTTATACTTTATTTGATAACGCATGACAAGTGCACATTCCAATGGTAAAGGTACACATTGAAATTATGAGAAGAATAATAAAATAAATATTTAGATTGTCCATCATGCGATTAAAGAGGAACGGGCATGAAACCGAGACAATGTCACAATTTTAAACTTATATCCACTTTGATCAATACTAAAATATCATTGTACAATGCAAATAGTAAATAATGTATAACATGGCAGAATGGGATTTATAATTATTTCGGAAGGGAATTGCGTAACGTCGTATTGGAAGTTCAAAAAGTTTCCATTCACTGCTTGCTGTGAACACTTGGAACGGTTCTTGCCCCTTCTAGTGTTGTATAAATTACGAGTCTTGAATGCATCGAAGTCGTATCGTAATTTGGAGTATTATAGAAACACGCTAGATAATTTTCCAAATGATAGCACAGGGAAGGCCATCTTTAGAAACAATTGTTTTAGTTCGTGATTTGATGTAAAACCATTCGTTTTATTTTGATGCGGTGGGTTATCGTTCCTAATCATACATGTACATGTCGAAGTCATAGATTAAATGAACTTAAATGCTTGCTCCAATGAGAGGCTTCAACGCCGTGATAAACCACCCCAAGTAACCAGCTCATCTATTCGGGAATTTCGTAATTCCTGAGCGAGTTGCAAGTTTTGTTTTGTGAACGAAATGCTATTTCAGTGGCTTCCATACACATTCAGTTGATGGCGTTGACTTGACTAAGGAGTCGATAAATTTGTTTTTACCTTTTCAATCCGTGACCAACTGAAATCGGTCACAGTTTATTTTCTGTGAAATCCATAGGGAATTGTGTTCGGATTGATTTCGTTATGATTTATTCCAATTGCCTGTAGGAGTTCGTAGTTTCAGCATACCCTAAGTAACGCTGCGTTGAACTCTAACCCAACCGGGTAGCTAATCATTTTTTACAACCCCTCCCCCTCGAGATCTACTTGGAAGTCAAATAACTACATTCAGATGAACCTAATGAATAATTGGTGGTGCTAAAATAATTTTGTTTCCGTAGGTTATGTGCAGAATTCAAAGTTGTTGCCGGTGGATATACCCATTATGGTGACCCAAATACCAATAATTTTTACAAAACGCAAAAGAACAGGGACGTTCCACGTGCAAAGACTGTGTGTATGCGGATGGATTTCACTAAGCCCACTCACTGCTCACGTGAAAGTGGCGCGAACAAGTGTAATTCATTTACGGAATATATGACGTTTGGAGACAGAATACGCAAAACCGGAACGATCAACTTAGACTTTTCAGGTTGGAATGATTTCGGTACAAATCCATCTGGACTGAAGGAATTTGTCCTCAACGTCTATGATATAACAGAGCGATCGTCTTCTTCTGTCGGCATGGTGTTTACACCGGTCAGATTTGGACCCATCACCTTGGGTCCTTCAAATACGACTGTGCGTTTCAACTTGACCAGTGAGCCTCAATTCTTCGCAATTGTTCTGACAGTTGTGGACGTAGCTCTAAATGTACGAGAGGCCAGATCTTACGTTCTGTACGATGCGAGTTCAAAGCTACTTATTGATACCACGAAGAAATTTTATTTTTCATCGGCCACTGAAGTCTCTGGTTACCTTTGGCAGACACACCTGGGAGCCATAGAAGTAAGTATTGGTCAATCCTGATATTTTACAGTAATATCATACACGATTTTCAGTCACATCTAGAAGCACGAGTGATTCAGGTTTACTAATCTAGTTAAAATACATCGGCGGATTTAGGGGGGAGCAGGGGGCCAGCCCCCCCCCTTGGTTGCCGCAAAAAAATAAAACAAGAACGTCGGGAAATGTTGAGTTTATTAATTAACTTCCGACAGATAATTAAAATTACACGGCTGAAACAATATTTAAATGTGTGCAGTTTTAGTGTTTGGGGGGCTCAGATCCAAAATCAAGTGTCAAATTCGGAACACGGCGCAATCGTAACGGAACTATGCCTAAGTATAGGCTTCTCCGCGATATCCCAGGCGACCAGCAGTGGCGCAAGGCACTACGACTCCGTTTCCGTCGTCTGCTGCACTGTGCTATGAAGAAAATTACTTCATTTTTTAAAGAAAATGGAATCCGAGTGATGATGAAAAAACAGAAGCTGCTGGTAAGATGTCAGTTTTAATCGAACCCTTAGTGAATCACTCAGAAACTCATAATTCTCTCTTTGTCTAACCGATTTCCAAAGCAATCGCGTCATCATTGCAAACACAAAAAACGGATTTGGTCTTTTGGGCAATTTAAGACTATTTTAAATACATCAAATTTGTTACGAGCTGATATCACAAAATATAAAACATGTAATGAACATTACAAAAAGATGGAAGTTTCGCGCGCAAACGCTGTGGACTATAAACAAGTAGGTCTCCTAGGATCAAATAAGGAGTGAAATCGTGGTTGTGTAGTGGTAAAGCGTGCGCGCCCTATCCGCCAGGCCGTGAGTTCGAGTCTGTGAAACTCGTAGTTTTTCCTGTGTGACACTTTCTCCATTTTTTGCCTTTTTTTCTCAGATTATACTTCGGGAATAAAGGAAATGCTTGATTTTTAGAGGAAAAATCGAAAAATTTCCAGGTTTTCCCCCTCCCGACCTCCCTCCATTTGGCGCATCTACAATCGTTCTTTGAACAAATGTTTACAGACAAGATGTTGCTCTCCCTTGTGATATCCTAGATCCGCCACTGAAATAAGAAGTACAATTATTGAATTCTCTTGATGTTGCCATTTCTCTGTTGTCATAAAGACGTTTTTATTATTGTTTTACAATTTCAGCTGTCATGGAAAGACTATTTTTACAACGACTACCATCGACAGCACGCCCCCTTGAGACCAGTCGAAGCTGATCCGACGCTCTATGATGACAATTACGATCAGGTGACAGGACGTTTGTCACGTGCTGGGACAGACAACGTTCACGGTATGCGGTTTTTCATTTGGGACTGCGAATGTTCTTGGAGGCGAAGTGAATAGACCTGAGGGTGAATTTTTTACAAAGCCATATAATGTTTCAACATTTCACTTTGTTTCGGAAACTTTCACTTGACACAATTTTCGAAAAAAAATCTGTGTTTCTCCCTAGTCCAGGCGTGCATTCCTTAGACACAAAAACCTAGCGAAAACGCAAGACTTCGCAAGATATCGTCATGTATTACAAACGACGTACTTAATGACACCACCTTCCTAAAGAAGATTTTTGAGTCTAAAAAACCCTGATTCGGTTATTGAGCTATATATTAACTTTCCGCGTGATAATTACAACAAATTCAGAGGTAAGTCACAACGATTCTTATTTGAGGAATAGCTTCAACAAAGGATGCCGTTTTTTTAAAGAACAATGTTTGGTCCCCTAGTCCAATATCGTTCAATCAAGATTTTGTTTCAATACTTGAAAATTAAATATCTTGAATGAGAACTGGAGAAATTGTGTTTGTCTACTGCTGCCACTTTCGATGCAGGATTTCCTTACCACGTAAACACTGCATTGAGCCATTCACCAGACATATGATAGAACCAGATCACGTTTGTCCAGATGTCCGAAAAGGCACTCAATGGGACCGTTTTGACGGAAAGACATGAGGTGGAAAGGATTGTCGACAAAAACTAGCAAGGCTACCAGCACTATTACATATACTTGCTTCCATGAGGGTATTCTCAGATCATTCAACGGCATGAATTTGCTGTTATTACCCAGTCTTCTAATGATTGTATTGTTCGTCGAATGCTTCACTGAAAAGGGAGTCGTTCTGAAAATCCATATAATATATGGCTTGTTTTGTATGTCATTATGCCTCAAGTGTTTACTGTAACATAATTAAGTCGATTCCGTATATCTGGTGCTCCTGAATAGAAACGGGCCAAGATTAAGCTTAGTTTTTTCCACGGTCTTGGAGTTAAAGCCTTCAGTTAATGCGCACTCAATCAGGTTAGACAGCGGAATCACGAATTCAGAATAAAATATTTGTGACTGCTCCTCAGATGTTCGTTTGAACTTCGTTCTTGTTTACCGCCTTCACTACAGGCTGCAAATCTGCCTTCTGGTGACCGTGTGAAGGCTGGAATCCAAGGGCGCTACTTGACGTGATCTTTCGTGATTCTCCAGATCCATCAGTAACATGCTTACATTAATTTTTACTCTAATTACTCGCAAGGATGCTGATGGGGATCATCTATTTAAACGGTTGACATGCACCTCTGGCTGCTCATAAATGTATTTGAAGACCGCGAAGGAGTTCGAAATAAACCCCAATATACAAGAGCCTTATTCAGTCGTGAAAATGACTACTTGTTTGTTTTGTACCTTGCAGGAATAGTTTCATTCAAGTATGACATAGAAAATCTGACTCCATTGCGAACGCGAAACACAACAACGTTGGAACCCAATATCCGGAGTAGCATCTCAACTTGGCTGGATGAAAGACTTCGTCTCAATGCCACCGTTATCACGCCGAAAGATGGAGACACGTTCAAGGTGAATTAATCTCTATAATCACAGTTGCCTGCTTTATTGGCTATTGAAATGCAGAAACTAAAGCTTTGCCTTATGCCTTGCAGAGGTTTTTACTATGTAGTTCGTTGGCAGCCCTTCCTTAACTTATTCAAAGCACTTTCTGTTGGCCAGCTTGCTACACACTCCCTGATGCTCTCACCGTGTGTGCACCCAGGGGAACTCGAGGGCAAAGTAGGCAAAAAACGTCGGCTTCAGCGAAACAAAAGCTCCGGAAAAATGTAAAAAATGAGACAAAAGTTCAGGAACTACCAAAATTCAGCGAATGCAAAACTCATAGCTCAGAAAGAATCCGGTGAGTTTTAGTAAAAGGTCAACATTCCCAATAATTCTAGTCCTTCCATTTAAGGCTAGGTGCGCGCATGCTCTGTACACTTGTTTCCGGTGTAGTAAAACATTCTCCTGGAAATTGTATACAGAGTATGAGCGAGTTAATACCAATTTGTCCAACAGAAAGTACAACCGTGTTTTCAGTTAGTATCTCTTTACAAGAATATGTATTCTTTTAGATGGAACACGAAGGGCCTTATATGACTGACGGTCGATTGCATTTCTATTTACTTGGTGATTTAGGTATGGATTCAAGCAGAGGACATAATGGGAAACCGGCTTGTTGACCAGCGAGTAGTGAACATCGACTCTTCCCCACCGGAATTGTGGGATATGTGGCTTATTAAAGATGGACACATTCGAGTATTCGTACACGATTCACACGAACTGCACAAAATGAAACTGGTGTTCAGAGCACGCGACGAGCACAGTGGTGTTAGGAGAGTGTACTACAGACTTGGTGTGACACCTGGCGGGGACACAAAACATGGAGAGGGTGCCGTACTGGTTCGACGTCTTGGCGTAAATGTAAGCACATCCACGTTTCCATTAGTTGATCGGATTTTATTGTTGGAATTGAATGTACATAGTTGGTAGTAGTGTATGTTACGATATGTTTTGAATAGAATTATTTTAGGATGGGGTAATCAGGTTTTGATGTTTTGAATGATCTGTTTCAAAAATCACGAGGTGTGTATTTTTAATTTTAAGGAAACGTGTCCATCTGGAAGTGATGCCTGCTACTGTCCGAAGATTGGCCGTTGTGAGATGTCCTCGTACAGCCTAGACTTGAACCCACTTGTCGCCAGAAACACCCATATAGGACTCCACAACAGGGACTATTTCTTTCAGATTGAAGTGGAGAATGGGGCGAGACTTGTAAAGAAATTTGAGCTAAAAGTACTGGCAGATAACTCTCCCCCAACAAGTGGCACTGTGTGGGATGGGGCTCCAATGCAAAAGGATGTCGATTACAAAAGCGATCAGATCGTAATTGGCTCTTGGGGCGGGTTTATTGATTACGAAAGTGGAATACGCTATTACAGGTGCGACCTTGCAAACTAAATGATTCAGCTAGTTAAATATACCGTTTGTTTTTTCCGCTTAATTTCTAGAGAATTTGGAGCAAGAACACGTAGATATTCATTAGGAGATTCTGGACAATTTGAAATATATCTAAGATATTTTATCTTGCAGTGACAGAATATGATTTTACGAAAATTCGCTAGTCACCAAACGAAAGTCACAAAACGACTGATTTAAGAAGTGCGGGATCCGTATTGAAGATATGCAGCTTAACTTAAATCATGTTTGGAAGACTGTTAGGGGCGCCTGCAAAGTTTCTGGTTGGCATAAAGATTTTCTGAGCAAAATCAGAAAATAGGTGTACCTTTTTGATCCACGGAAAATAATCCTTTTTTGAGGCGGTATGCCATCTTATTAAAATTGGGTGGCTTCTTGTCTATGTCAAGTGACCTTTTAATTTCATTTCCTGATAGAAATCAAATGCTATCACGTCAAAGAAAACTCCTAGAAGAATTAGCGACACATAATTTCGTGATTTCCATTATGTTCTAATTGGGAATGAAATAAACCATAAGCATTCAAAGCTAAAGTAGCCTTTCAGAAACATGGAACCACTACTTAATATGGGCTCTGCAGCAATGAAATCTGTAGCGCCCCAGCCCTTATGGTCCGCCACCCATGTTTAAGTCATCCATTTTGGGACTTCACCTTTCTGTCTTTCGTTCTGTTCTATAAACCGTGTGATCGTTGACGCCCACAATATACTTTTGAGGAAGGATGAGTTAGGACTATATCCAGTGTTTTGCGTGGCCTTTTGCCTAAACAGTCAACACGTCACTCCTGACTCCAAATTGAGAGAAAGCGCCATACTGAAAAATACCTGTGGTCATTCCTCACGAACCTTACCAATGGCGAATGGCCTGGCTGTATCTTGTGACAGTTGATTAATAGTTCGGCAGGCGAAGGCGCAGATTTTGCACTGGAATTATATATTTACATCACACAGAGGTGTGTTCAAATAATCCACTTAATCTTAGGTTACTTGCGGCTGAACAGCAAAGGCAGAAGTAAAAGAGCAACGAATGACGTTGAATCGCCGCGTGTATTTACAAGTTCTGTCAAATTGGTTGAGTTCCTGGAATTTTGATGACTCTGTAATTTCTGAATATGACCAATGCAATTTGAAGGTGTGCACGAGGCCAATATTTCGTGTGTACTGCAGATAAAGTACTATTCCTGTAACTTCAATGCACATACTTCCTGAAAACGTTAGTTTTTGAGATTCAGTGTTCTGACAAATGCCTCAGGTGTTGCTTTTTGAGATGTTTTGAAGTAAGTGTGCGTTAAATCAAGTTCGTTGACAACAAAGATGCCACAAAAGTTGGCAAAAAAAATCGTAATTCAGAATCACAGCCTGGCGGATGTTACATTTGTTCTTCAGGTATGCTATTGCTGATCGCTGTTGGACTACACGTGAACTTTACTCTAACGGAACAAAGACAACGGACACAACTACTGGCCGACTTACAACTAACTTGACAAGTTACTTTGTGAGCGTCATCGCCATCAACAATGCGATAACTCCGTCAATGCCGTCATGCAGTGATGGTGTCACTGTAGACAAGACTCCTCCAGCGTTTGTTAGTTATAAAGTTCCCCACGGTATATTCACCAACAATCGGCCTCCCGTATATCACCACAAAGATTCGCTTGAACTCTCGTGGATTTTTAATGAAACTGAGAGTCAAATACGTGATTATGAAGTAGGATTTGCGTCAAACCCCATGAACAAAGCAAGACCAGACATTGTTGGTTACCAGTCCA
Organism: Phoronis australis; assembly: GCA_002633005.1. Lineage (NCBI taxonomy): Eukaryota > Metazoa > Phoronida > Phoronidae > Phoronis > Phoronis australis. Next base: position 597,735 of record NMRA01000220.1, on the reverse strand, counting down.
CGAACATGAAGGCACACTTTAAAAAACTCCACACTGGATTCGGTCAAGCTTCACGCGTCTTTGTGATGATTAAAGCTATCAATAAAGCTGACTTGGAAACAGTCAAAGCCATAGGACCATTTGTTATAGACCAGACACCCCCATCCACGTCAAGAGCCTTGGTTTCAGAAATAGGAGCCGAGAATGTGACTCTAAACTGGTCTTCCTCTGATTTTACTGACAGTGAAGATGAAAGTCCAATATCAATCTTTAAATGGGCGTTAGGTAAGCGCATGCTCACGATAATTCGTTACAAAGCAATTTTACCATGGCCTCCAGCTCAAACCATTTTGATTTGTCTTAAGTCATGGTTGTGACAATTTTCAATAACATATTTGAATTGTTTATGAAACCTACCCGTGGTTAAGAAATGGGACATTTATAGCCTAAAACTTATGTACAATATTACCATTTTATGCTTCTCGTTAATTTTACTGGGTGTGCAGCATAATTCGGCCCACTGCCAAACCAGCAGGCATTAGCTGGATTTCGAGGTGGCCCAAATGTCATTGTAATTTTTTGGAATAGCGATAAGGGCGTTCTACTTGTGAACGAATCCAGATCGAACATAAAAAAGAGTCATCAAAGATGTGCATTGTTTTTTGTTTTAGGAACAACACACGATATTCAAGAGGTTGCTAAGTTCAAAACTATCCAGTCACGCACAGGAAACTACACAGCAAGTTTCTCTCTCCAAAGTCTCATTAACCACGATAACGAGGCTGACGAGGAGTATGTATTTGCCGTCGAAGTCTTCAACTCAGCTCGTCTGTCTACCATCGTAAGATCTCGAGCATTTCGACTTCCAACAACCACAAAGCCATCGACAGGAATTGTGTATGACATCGATAACAACGCCAAGGATGGTAGTGGATCTGACATTGATTTCCAATTAAGCAATTCCACTGTGTGTGGAAAATGGAGTGGGTTTAAACACCATAGGGATATAGTTACATATCAAGTTGCCCTGGGAAGTACGCCTTCTGTCGACGATATCGTACAGTTCAAAGTTGCCAGCTCCTCGTTCTGGCACTGTTTCACCACCCTTTCTTTGGAAGACAGGAAGATATATTTTATAGTCAAAGCCACTAATACCATAGGCGAAGTGATAGCGGCATCAGATGGCGTGAACATTATCGGACAGTTTGCTCGCCGTTCTAGACTGGAGGTCTTTGATGGCCCAGGTTGTAACAATTTGACGTTATGCTCCAGCGAGATTTCATATCAAAGCTCTCGCCTCCATCTATCCGGGTGGTGGCGCTACAGCGGTGACCTGGAATCAATGTTCACCCATTACTCTGTCTCCATAGTGGAAGATGATTGCAGACTGGAAGCGAACGTTGTGTCTTGCAAGGAGGCAGGTGCAGTTGCGTCTAATTTAAATGTTGGTCGTCTGAACACGTTCGTATTTGGGAATCTCAGACTCGACAATGGTAAAAGATATCGCATCACAGTTGCCATGTGCTTTCAAGAAACCTGTTTACCCGCAGTTTCATCCAGAGGCGTCCTAGTGTACAGCGAAAACGTAGAACCAACCAGCATATCTGCTGCTGTAAAATCTGTAACGAAAGTTGGTGAGAGTTTAATACTTGCAATTGAAGCTGAATGGTACCCATTTTCAATAACAGAAGGGACACTCCAGCACAAGGCTAATGACTATAAATGGGCTTTGACATCTGAACTTGACGGAAAGGCATCCATCACCTCGTGGAATAATACTCCACTGCCAAACCACAAGACTAAAATACAGGTTTGTATACAATTTTATTTGTTTCTTACTGACGGTCATTAAAGTAAAATGTGTTTCTTGTGCGGTGTCTCGTGCCATTTACATTGTATTTGAAGTTAAATAGCATACGAGGTGCTTGTAATGATGAACTAGTGAACATGTTTTGATTCTTCCCTTGCACCCACAGGTGTCGTTTCAAATGAATGTGAAGCACAGACCTTTGAAGCCACTTTATTTCGCAGTGAAGGGGTACAACCCGCTTGGTAAATTTGCCGTCTCGTCAGCACGGCTATCTTTTGAAATTGGTGACACTGGAATTGACGAAGGTCATTATGTTTACGATCTCAACAACCTCAGTGGTGTAAAACAAATTATCAGCAGTCACAAGCTTGGAGAAAAGGTACGTCTTCTGCACTCTCTTGACGTCGACTACGTCACAGATACTACCAACGTTTCAGCTGCTATAACAGGGTTACAATATCCAGCTTACCACTGGTACATCACGGACACACCTGGAGCTCTTCGTCACTACATTCGCTGGTCCTATAATTTAACGAATCATCCAGTTAATGCTACTAACGCAACCATGCAAATGCCTTTTGGTTGCGCGTTTGGAATGAAAGAATGCATAGGCAACACAATCAACACCGCCAACAACTTCGTGACTTTTACTGGTCTCAGTCTGAAGCACGGGAAAAAGTACTTCACGTGTGTACATAGTGATGAAGCTGAAATCGTGCGCGAGAAATCCAAAGAGAGGCTTCCAGAGCTACGCATGTGCAGCAACGGTTATATTGTAGACACAACCGCACCAAGACCGGGAACTGTGAAAGTGAACACAGTGAATGAGGGATTTACTTACAATAACAAGGAGTTGTTCATCACGTGGTCAGGATTCACTGATTTGGAAGAGATTGCGGGAGACAGCATGTTTCATTCCACGGGAATAAAGAATTTTCAATACGCAATAGGTAAATTTTCACCCAACCTTCACCTGACCATTACTGAATTGCAGTCGATGTAAAACCAAAGGCCATGTAGGCTACTTTCTGTAAAGTGCAACATGTTAGTAGAGGTTTGCAAGGTAAATGTTTCATTTACAGTTGACCTGAGGGGTTCGATAGACCAGTGCTCGTACACAAGACATTGTTATGCAGGGCTTTATCGGCAATCACAAAACGGACAATCGCCGCACAAATGAAAATTCGCCATTTCGTATATTCTTTAGCCATCATCAGGATACAAACAATCAGACATCAAGTGTCGACATACGAGTCAGGTTACATACATGAAGTGAAATGAGTGCAATAACATTGACAGGAAATAGTTGACACGTCATCACCATAGCCGTTAGGTCACAGAGCTGTGCATGTAAAAGAATGTTTTCTTTTCTCTTGATTACACTGGGCCCAGTAGTCTGAATTTGACGCGTCAATTATTTCGTCTTTTACATTGCATAGGGTCTATGCCGTTGATATGATAGTGGTTTTCAAACCCTTTGTAAAGTATCCAATATGCTCTGTAAACAGAAGTCACTTCATCCTTTGTTAAACAATAGCAATGCTGTTTATTAGGTTGAATGTGATAATTGTTATGAATTTAGCTATCGCCGGGATTTTGAGTGTTACTTAACTGACCACTTAGAACTCATCATTCTTGACACACCTTCATTTCCAAGCCGCCATTTTACCCTACAAACAACACGTTGCCGGGTAAAACTTATTGTTTATTAGTCGACATTACGCAAGGGTCAATTCTATATAGGACTCACGCTGAGACGCCTACATATTGAGAGGAATTCACTCCTCACACAAAAGCAACGTCAATAGGCATTGTGTCGCCAAGCTAATTCATTCAGTACAGTGTGTAAACAACCTGTAAAGTAATTACTCTACATTAAAGAGTCACTGGCCATTCAGGGCCAACATGCTGCTGGCTCTCTGAATAACATACAGAACTCTGTGAACCTAAAGCTATCATGGTGGTGACCTGTTTACTATTTCCTCCCATTCGTTACACTCCTTTTACTTCTTGGATGTTACCTGACTCGTATGTCGAAAATCGATGTCTGATTCTTTGTATCCTGATGGTGTCTAAGGAGTAGAGAAAACGTCGAGTTAATATGAACTTATTAGTAGCATATCGAGAAAACCATGGATTTTTTAACTTAGTAACAGTATATACATCAATGAAAGTAGATAGTGTGTAAAACTTGATTTTTTACATTTTACCAATCAATTGCGTCACGTGATTATGTTTTGTTAGTAATATTTAGCCAAAACGGGCACCATGATAGCAAAACAATGCTATCTATAACATGATCAAGTTTCATTTCCTATGAACAGTTGAAAGTGAGAAATCAAAAACGCCGTACAACTAAAGCTTTCTGGAATGTCATTTCGTTTCTTTTTATGCAAATTGAAAATGTTTACTTGAAAATCACAAAACTTTCGTTTACTTATGGCCCCTCATATGCAAAAATGGGACATTTTAAAAACACGTTTTTGAGAATAGGGTATCAACCATGGTACCTGAAAGTTTCATATGAATCGGATCAGCCTTTTCTAAGATATGGTTCTTGTAAATCAGGCAAAATTGTGTCATTTTTATAGGGTCCTGCATGTACGTTAGCTTAATTACACATACATGTACATGCACTAGCTTTGAAGAACTGAACATCGCACGTACGATGAAGTCACGCATCAATTTACGAGCCGTAAAATCAATCATCACATCAAAAATCAGATTCAAACATCAAATTATTCGTGAAAACTATTCAAACTGAAATAGGGGATTGTGTGGTCTGCATACCTCATGCTTTTCTTACAGTTTATATGAACTGTGGTTCGTACTCATGGTTCAGCGGTTCAGTGTTTCTGGCGTTTTACTCGAAGTTGGTGCGGGAAGTTTAATACCATGACAATTTCCCGAGGTTGTGCAATACAGCTTGATCGTGTAGTTGCCTACTAGTTGTTAGTCGCCTATTCGAAATGCAGTAATTCGCTACTGTTTTAAGGACAATTATTTTTATTAGTTTTCTTACACGAGAATTTTAAAGTTGTTAGCTCGAGTTTCTCTTTAAGGTACATCGCCAGGCGACGTGGATGTTCGCAACTTCGTGGACGTCGGTGAATCACAAAGTGTGATAGCAAATAGCCTTAATCTGAATTCTGGGATTACGTATTACGTCGTCGTTAGAGGTAAGCTACACTGTACGTCTCACACTGTTTTATGCTATATTTCTGAAAAAAAACATAGCGCTCACTTTTTACGCGCCCACATTTTTATGTGTGGACGCCTTATGCCGTCATCTCCGTCCGTGCGTCCGTCTGTCCGTCCGTCCGTCCGTCCGTCCGGGCGGCGTCCGTCCGGCGTCCTTCCGGCGTCCGGCGTCCGCTGCTCTATCTCCAAAACCCTTTGACATACGTTCATGAAATTTAGCACACATGTTCCATTCATAAATGAGACGGCATGAGCGAACTTTCGGACGGATCCGACTACCGGTGTGCCCCCTAGTGGCAATTTTATTTTTTACCCTTACCTTTGTATCTTCAAAAGTCCTGAACGGATTTTCATGAAATTTGACATGTAGCTACCTATTAGTAAGATAACGCTATCCTTTCGTTTTCGGATGGATTCGACGTTGTTTGCGCCACCTAGTGACCATTTTTACTGTTTTTTGTGTCCACCCCTCTATCAACCAAACCACTCAAAGGATGATTGTGAAAACTGGCATGTATGTGCTTACTATAAAGAGGACAGTTGACGATGATTTTCCGACGATTTTGACTACTGTGGCGCCTCCTAGTGGTAGTTTTGTTTTTGTTGCGCCTATGGCTATATCTCCTAAACCGTTCGCAGGATCTCTACTTAATTTAGGAAGTGTTTTTATAAGATGTTGACAACGGATGACGACGACTTTCGACAGATCTGACTACTGCTGTGCCCCCTAGTGACAATTTTAGTTTATTACGTTTAACTCAGTATCTTCAAAAGCGGATCCAACGGACACTGTGCCCACTAGTGGCAACTTCATTTTATTCGGTTTTCCTTTGTTTCTCTGAAATTCCTTGACAGTTTTAATGAAATATGGCATGTTCCTGTTTTTGGATGGATTGTATATTTTTGCGCCATCTAGTGGCTATTTTATGATACAAATAAATCACCCTAAAAGCACACCATTTGCAATGCATTCGTGGGCGCATTTCAAAGCTCTGCGTTGCTCTTGTTTCTACTTAATCGAAAATCTTTTCCTCCAAATGAAAGTGAAACAATGAATACCCCAATCCTTCTCAATAGTGTCAAAAACTCTAGAAAAATGCCTTTGATGAGTGGATATTGTCACAGCTTAACGCTTCTCCAAGCTACCGCCGTTGACAGAAAATAAACACGTTTTTGCCACAATATCACTGCCGGCTTCCTCTGACATCCGACGACACTGTGATCATAAAATGGTCGTTGTTTTCACCGATCACGATCTTGCAGACCATTCAATTGACCGAAACACAGCGGTTGATCGGTCATTGTACACAATTAGGTCAAATTATATCCAGTCAAATTTAATATAGCTTAGTTTTATCCTGAGGCCAAAAAACTGCTTTGCGTTACGCTATTTCTGTCTGGATCACGGTGTTGTGGCTATGTCAGTAATTCAAGTAAACATCTGGGATGTCAAGTTTCAAAACAAAGAAGTTTACTAGCAAAACCCATTGTGCTATAATTCCGTAATTATCGCGGAATGTCACTTTCACTTAATCCTGGCGTGCATCCAATTGAACAGGCTTCTGCGCTGTAAGGTCGAGTTTAGACAGACAAAAATGCCTTAACTGATTCTGTCAAAGCTATGTACATGTATATACATGTATTATGTGTGGGTCCGTAGAGACGTGCAGTCACTCCGTGTAGCGCTCTCTATTCTGATTTCGACATGGCTGAAACAGTGTCTAATTGTGAGACAAGGAGGCGCAAATCTGAAGATTACCGGAGGAGTTATCTGTCTATATAACAAAAGAAATCAGTCTCGGATTCAAATTTTTCGGGAACCCAAAGCTGTAGAAAGTCTGAGGGCTCTTGTAATACCTTTTAACTACAATTTTCGAACTAACCTCTACCCAGTAGCCTTCAAAAGTTTGATGATGCCCCGGGGCGATGTCTTATTGGATGCACCTCTCTCTACTGAAATGCATGGACTGTAGTACTAACAGGGGTAAAAAAGAGGAAATATAAAATAGAAACTTTAATCAGTATACCGGTAACTACAAATAAATCACAATTCCAAAAAAATCCATGCATAGTGACTAGATTTCCCTCCCCTCCTAATGGGATGCCTAGGGCCGTCGCCCCTGTCCCACCCCCTACCTGTGCGGTACTGCCCCTCCCCCCAGTCTCCATAATTGCTCAGGAACCCAAGTTGTCACAATTTTCTAGTCGTCTAGTCGCCCTAGTTTTCCTACTGCCCCACCCATCTCCGTGTCGTCATGACTTGAGGGTAACCTGTGATTAGGATTTGGGTGTCCTATTTTGTGAGAAGCCCAAAGTCACAGCTTTTTTCATGCGTTCACCCAGCCTAAAATATAGGGGAGCTTGATTCTTTCGATATGCGTACCTTTTTCTGGAAGAAATCGTGGACTAAAGATAACGGAGCCACTAGGTTCAGGCCCACGAATTGTGCGTCCGCGTTGACATCCCCTGGATTTTGTGGACAATTTTGTTTTGTTTAACAGGACTTTTTGTTTCCCTGAGGCGAACCTTTTTGCCCAATTCGCCAAATGGGAGGTTTGTTCGAGCCTCTCCCCTAGTGCGCCCATGTTTTTAGTTTAATGGGTTGTTCCTCCACCTCCGTCGTTATATCTTTTGGGTAGCAACTGTTTGGACGAGATGAGGCCTCCTTTTTGCACGAGGCCCTAAGCTGCAATTCATTTACTATCATGAATACATGTAAAAAGTCAACAGACTTCCGTGCAAGACGTCTTTGAACATCTTCAGAAATACCGAAACTGTTAGACAGCGGAGTGGGTCTGCATTCCTGCAGCTTGCCTAAATTTTTTTTTAACTTTTTATTCAGTGATTGATGTCCTTTTTAGTGTTATCGAATGATTACGACTTTATTCTGCTTACGTTGCTTTCCTAAATGGCCACTCGGCTTTGAAAACAGCAAGTAATTGCACGTGCGTTTTGGGGGGAAATAGCTGTAAGAAACTACTTGGTTCATTTGGTTATCATGTTTCAACTCTATACACACACGCGCGCGTGCGCGCGCACACGCACACACACACACAACTTTGTGACATACATGTAAATTTACACACATTGTTAAGAAAAAGAGGCAATTTTTTTCAGCGCCAGCTGAGAAATTATTCATAGTGAACTGTACTGGAGGAATATGATATTGTCACCGGTACTTGTAAACGTCGAGTAAACATTTGAAATGATGCTATGATTTCCATTGGTTTGCAACAGATCATCTATTTTAGTACCATTAAGTGGACAAGTAGATAACTAATTAATAGTCGTTCATGAGTTTGTAAATCCTCATGAAGAGTGCGGAAATGCAATGGAAGTTGAATACACCTCGCAATTTCCATTTTATAATCATAAAGTTGACAAGTCATGAATCAAGGCTGAATTGTGCCCACAGTTAAGATATTGCAGAAACTTAATTGTGAACTAACTTAAAGCGTTTAGAATTTCTCTGTAGATTATTCCACTATTCGATAGTACACTGTAGGCCTATTTCCACAGTGAGCATTTCAACCACAAGTAATATTTTGTTTTGATTGCAAACTGGAACCCCGTCAAATTCTTAGGCGTTTTTGTCTTCACTTCTTATTGGCTTATGATCACGCTGGGTTTTGTCAGGGTAGGTATAATAGTCGATTTCATTTTTACAGCTTTCGACCATGTAGGGTTATGGACCGATGCAGTTTCCCAGGGCGTTCTCGTGGATACAACGCCACCGGAAGCCAGTTTTGTCAGAGTTGGAACCCTGGGTCGCCATCTGCCGGCTGTTCATTGTGATCGATTTCAAGTTCACTGGGGAGACTTCGTAGATCGACACAGTGCATCCTTGACCTACAAAATAGCTATAGGGAGACATCAGCACAGTCAAGACATCTCACCTTTTGTAGAGGCAGCTCATAATTTTGCTGTCTTTTCCGGGCTTCCTCTGGTGAAGGGACACAGCTATTTTGCACATGTAATTGTAAGTAATGAATTTTTGGTTCAGTTGAATTGGTATGCTTTTGTTGTGAAGGACATGTGTTGTAATGCTGGGTGATAACCTCCACGTTACCAATGTACTCTAAGTTTTTGCTGTTTTATTTACTGGTTTCAGGCTACTAATGTTGTTGGCTTGTCGGTATCTGCCACGTCTCCTGAGTTCACGTGTGACACAACGAGACCAGCCAAAGGTTTTGTTTACGACGGCTTAAACAAGTCTCAGGTACATCTAGCCCCTTTTGCACTTTATATACAAATAAATATGGACTACACACCCACGCGATATCGGTAGTCCTGTTTATACATGTACATGTACATACGCTTAAACACACGCATACCCGGCGCTCTCTACCAATGGACCACAGGTCGTTTGTATATGTATGTAAGTCTCAGTATTTAGGCTTCACGATCTAACGAGCTGTTTATTATTGTGCTCACATAGCCTTACTTAAGTCGATTTAGTTTAGGGGACCTTTCCACCTAAAGACACGGCAATAGCTTCATCGGAATGCCGTTTTAGGTCTTACGAAAAGTTTGGTTGGGCTCCATGTGTCATTTTTATGGAATTCTAGATCCACCAGAGCCTGGGATAATTATTTACTGTTCTGAATGAGATTAAACTTTTTACAGGATGCTGATTACCAACAAGATTTGACTTCTTTGACCGTTAATTGGTTTGGATTCCAAGATGCAGAAACGGATGTAAACTACATGGTTGCCGTTGGAACCGAACCTGGCGAGCAGGACGCTCACCCTTTCGAAAATGTAGGACAAGACACAGGTAAACCATTGAATTTCTTCGGAGGCATGTCGAAATCTTTGAAACACTTTCACGTGAATAGCTTTAATTCAAATTGTCTTGTTTTCTTTTTTTAGCAAGCAAGTATGTTTAGGTATATACTTTCAGAGGTAGCCTACAAGTGAGGTTACTGACTGGTTGGAAACTAATTAGTCGTTTCTTTGACTTTCACAATGCTGTTTAACAAGATTTGCTACCAACTTATTTTCAGAGCACAAGTTTAGATTCCAACTATTACCTGGGGAGAAATATTTTACAACAGTCAAAGCGTGTAACAGTATTGGCTTGTGTAACACAGCGACATCAGACGGCATTATTGGCGACGACTCACCACCTCTTCCGGGAGTAATCCGTGTTGGCTATGACGATTTTCACTCAATGTATCAAGCAGAATCGTAAGTTTTTTACTATCGGAGTTCCAAACTGTCTTCCCCTAAATCGGATGAAGAACACAATGGCCACATTTTGCGTTACGTTGGTTTTGTCTTTGGCATTGCCACCGGCATTTTTTAGGGTTGACTTGGGTTACAGGCATACATTCTGTTCTGTTCCAAAGATTTAAGTTAAGCTTTAAGTGATAATTGTGTATTAACAGATCAAAACTGGATTTCGTATAATTTTAAGTAAAACGACCTTACGTGAAAAATTCATCACAAGGCCTCTACTTCCTGAAAGTGACTGACAATTAAGGCAGATAAGTACGATTGTTTCACAGTCGAGAAATAATCGATAGAATTCATCTTAGTAACTTAGACAATCGTGTGGGTATTGTGGGAAACTCATGTGAAATTTAATTGTTTTTCTGTAATAGTTGTATGGATGGTAAACCAAATTTCCTTCTAAGTCTCAATAAACTTTCATGTTGAAAATTTGACAAGATGCATTGCGTACGATGTCAAGCTCGTTTGTTCCTTGTAAATGACAAAATAAAAATGATAAAAACGGGAAAAGCGATATGATCGAATAATTTATTGTGTTAAGAATAGTGGGCTTTTTGTATTGGCTCTGTCTAGAGTTATGGCATCGCGAAAGCGACTCCCGCTTGCTCCCGACTCAAGGTTCGGAGGACAGAATTTCATACTAGATATCAGGTGTAGTTCACTAATTTGCATTACCTTTATGATATCGGCAGAAATATCAATTCTCCCGCTTTATCAGTCACGGCGACTGAATTCTCAGCCACAGTTTCTTCTTCGCAGTGAGTGCATGCTGTCATTCATCCATGAATATTTCAAGAACTTTGTCTAATTCCGTGAGCCATTAGTGCACCCCATTGCACAACAGTGGACACTTTCAGTCACTATGTTAGCCAAAAATGTGTAAAATCGCTTATTTTACCAGTAGGCGGAAACCTTCCATTCGCAATACATGGGATCATTAGGTGGCGCTGAATACCTATCTCATCGCCCTCTGGTGAGATAGTGAATTTCAATATGGTGCACCTATTTCGAAAAATTACTATTTAATTTTCAAAACCGTACAGGAAGGGACATCTCCGGCAATCAGAGAAGAAACTAAATAAGGACTAACTAAAGTAGAGCGTATTCAGGGGTAGGAAATTGCGTTACTCATAAATTAAAAGAATTGGAAAAACTTGCTCCTTGCATGCTAAACACTGGCTTTCAAATTTCATGATTAGTCTTCGAAATGTCGTTTATTGGGTTAAATCCCGGTTATACAAGGCTTTAGCTTGTCTACTTGAACACAAGATCTTAGTCATGATCGCACGCCATGCATCTTGTCAGATTGTCTTCTGCGTGTTTGAAGGAAGAACTATTAGTACATGTAATTCCTTTATAATTATGTCTAGGTCGTCTATTACTATTCGCTGGTTTGGATTTCACGACCCACAGTCACTCTTGAAGCAATACGAGTGGTGCATTGGCACAGATTCGAAAGAGGACTGCAGTGAAGTTCCGTACACCAGTGCTCATCTGTCTCAAGAGGTACACCGAGGGAGATTGTCTTTAACACCACATAAGAAGTTGTACGTTAAACTTAAGGCAACAAATAATGCAGAGTTGTCCACCATTGTTTCATCCAATCATTTTGTCATAGACAACACTGCTCCGACCGTGAAAACAGTACCAGCGTTCTTTGTCTCTGGTTTATCAAGAAAAAACAGCACTCAATATGATCGATCAGTTGTTCGACTAAACTGGAAGTTCGAGGATGTCGAAAGCCCCGTTGTACGTCACGTGGTCAGCGTAAAATCACATGATGATAGCGAACATCCAGTGAGTGATTACGAAATAGACTCTGCCAACTATGTTACCTTTGCATTTGCGGGAAACCGCCAAATGGCCGACGGTGACCTATACTGGGCAAACGTGTACGCTTGTAATGCTGCAGGCTTGTGTACCGTAGCCACATCTGAAGCGCTGTTGGTAGACTCCACGCCACCTCACTTAGGACACTTCAAGCATACTCTTACATACGGAAGTGGCAGAACTACGGCGTCCCTAGAATGGGAAAAGTTTTATGATGGGCAGTCTGGATTATCTAAGTATGTTGTGGCTTTTGGAAGCACTTACCATTCCTGGGATATCTTGGCTCCGACAGATGTTTCCCACGACACGAATTCAGAAACACAGAGACATACCTTTACCCTACTGAAGACGTTAAATGTTGGTGACATCGTTTATATAACTATATATGCTGAGAATGGTGTTGGCTTGAAATCTGACGTTGGACAGACGTCGGTCGAAGTTGTCGCTCCCAATCATCTCTTTGTTCAACGGCATTCTTGTGCTGTGTTCGGCTGTGAGAAAGTATGTTCGTGTGGCGAGTATGGCGGCACCTTTTACGGTTGCCGACACGGTCCCAGTCAGAAGCCCTGTTCAGTTGTCGCGCCTCCTGGAGCCCTTAAAATTGTCGATGGCCTTGATATTAACAGTAACCAAGCGTATACGGCCTCTGATAAGTGTCTTGCGGGATCATGGTCGTCATACAATGGAGTTTTCCGTTATGAATGGGGCTTCGGTAGGAAAAACAGTACTATCGGGGATGGATTATTTGATAAACTTACTGAAAAGTTTATATTCGACAACGGATTGATAACTTCAGCTGTGTCTTGTTTGCCGTACAACAAACAGCTTAAGAAAGGTCGGGAGTACTCCTTGTACATTCGTTATTGGTGGAATGCCAGTCATTATTCTGAAGTAGAATCGGACGGCGTTCGAGTAGATCACACTCCCCCGACGATATCGAGAGGTTATGCTGTTCTGGACACTTCTTCTACGTTAGAAATGGTGGACATTGATTATACATCGGTAGCTACTGCAGTTTACGCTCGCTGGGATTACACGTTTAGGGACCCAGACAGTGGTATTGACCACTATGAAATCATGGTGGGCACGACTATGGAAGGTGGGTGCACTTTTTTTCTACACAACTCGAGGTGACGAACCATGCGGTTGTTGATCTTTTCTGGTTAACGTCACTTTACTAATACATGTTTATACACTCACATCTCACAACGAAAGTGTACTTCACGCTGCTGATTTTGCTTGCACTAGGAGAGCTTAGTTAAACAAATACACATATTGTACCTAAATATATAACGGACCTCTTTATAATTTTTACTTGAATCATAATCTGACAAATAAATGACATCAATTTTTGTTCCGCTTTTATGCATTCAATTTCTGGCACTATCTCTCTTTTTATTTTGCTGTCTTTTTATAGCGTTGCCTTGTTTCTATTTCATCAAGATAGGGTGCAAAATAGACAATCCCATAAGTTGGTTATAAAAGTTGAAAAAGTAAACTTTCTCCACAATGAAATCATCTCAAAGAACTGGGAATCCTCCACAGTTTCATTTTTTCATTTGTTTTAAAACGCAAGTCGAGACCCGGTCGTGCACGTGGATATGTGTCACGTCAACAAGCCAAGGAGATATTGCAGTGTGATTTCGCGTGAGTTAGTCGTCCGAACTGATTAATCGAAACACCTTGTGTTGTCTTCAGATTACATTTTATGGATAATTTCGTTGCGAACAGACTTGTGGTCTAGCAGTAAATATCTTTAAACACATGAACTGCAATTTGGCGACAAGGTTTCCGCGTTCATAACACGGATAATAAGTTTTCCGCAGTCCCTGGCGTATGCAGAAACATAGTGTTTGATATTTAGGTTCTCTGAAGGTTTACCAGTTGTGTTTTTAAAGGTCAGTCTGAACATAAATATGGCTGTCGGTGACAAGATTTAGCAACTGAACAAAATTAATGCGTAAAAGTAACTTAACTCTTTATTTCAATAAAAAACAACGACGAATTTAATCCGGCTTGACATGTTTCGGTGAAATGGCCGGTTTAATTTCTTCTTTGTTTTTATTAACATATACAGCTACGTCCTGTCATTTCAGCAAAGAATTTACAACAATCCGTATCATTTCCAATTAAAACGCAAAATGTGCCAAAACGTGCCATATTTAGGTCGCTTGACTGAATTGCAACTTTTTGTAAATCTCGCGAGATAACAAGTTTTCTCCCCTTCTCGAGCTGTCTTTGCTGACATTACGAACACTAAGAAGTCTACATAAAAGAATGTGAAGCTGTCATGATTAATGAACGATTTGCATTTTTGCGAGGAAAAAGTAGGACATCAAAAATCATTGCTAAAGTATCAATTCTTGATGTTTCCTTTTCCAGGCAACGAAATTGTAGAGTTTGAAAATGTGGGGATGGCGACAAAGTTTATTAAGACCGGGCTGAACATCCCCATCGGAACAAAGTATTATGTCACAGTTCGTGCTGTCAATGGGGTGGGTTTGGCGTCAAACAAGACCTCTGATGGTGTAGTCATTGACAACGAGCCACCCTTGCCTGGGACTGTATTCAATGGAAGGTGGAAACATAATCACCGATTTATGTCCAAACAAGAAACCTTGGACATCAGTTGGATCGGCTTTAGCGATAGACATTCATTTATTAAAGAGTATCACTGGGGCATTGGCAGCAGTCCAAATCGGTCCGATGTCAAAGGTTTTGTAAACGTAGGCACTCTTAACCACGTGAAGCACCCAGTAACGTCATTAACTCACGGTTCAACGTATCACATAATTGTGAAAGCCATCGATGCGTCTGAGAAATATGTCATTGCTGCTTCACCGCCGTTTACCTTTGATGGCACGCCACCCATAGCATACACACCATCAACTCTAGGACCGGATCTGGTCACAAACGGTGATTTCTCCAACATCAGCGAGGAAATATACAGAAACTCTTGGACCGTTGTTGGAAACACTTCCTTTAGTGCTGGAAGTAATTTGAGGCTGACCGGCAAAGTGTCACAGACTGTCTCCATTCCTTCCTTTTCTCTCTATCAATTTCTCGTAGAAGTCTCTCCACCATGCAGCCAGTTATATTCCAACATCGGAATTGGTGACCATACATTGCTGATGGACCTGACAGACCATTTATTTGTCTGCAGATTTCTAGTTGACATTCCTGTTGAAGAAGGGCTAAATGAACTTAGCCTTTCTGAAAATTCAGAAATCAAGCTGATAAAAATTAGCTTGCGGAAAGTTACTAAAGTGTCGCCAATTGACCCCAATGCATCCGTTACCATTCGTCAGATTGGTTTGACAGGATTGGTTGTGCATTGGACATTGACTGACTTTGAAAGCAGAATTCGTTACACTAGGATCGGACTTGGATCAACATCTGGCGGTCTCCAACTCGCTTCCATCGAAAACGTCGGTCGCAGGCAATCCAAAATCTACTACGATCTGCCTGTAAAACACGGTCTTCCTGTTTACGCGTCTGTGCTCTCGGTCAACGAAGCTGGTGAACAGACGACCACAATTTCGGCAGCAAAAGTGATTGACTGGTTAGCACCCATCATATCTAATGTAACAATGTCTTTCGGTGTCAACAATTCGAAATCTGTTGACGTCACGGCTAAGTGGACCGCAAAGGCAGAAAGTGGCATTGAAAGGTGTTATTGGTCTTTGGGTAAGTGACTATTTATTTTTCGGGACTATAAACATTTCAGTTGATTCGTCTGCAACACTATATGATAATTTAGTATTTTTTCAATTTTAAATTCGCTTTGAAGTAAATATCAAAAGTCGAGATCAATGACTAGATAGAACATTTTTTATCACCGATCATGTCTTTTAAAGCCTGACGTTTTACTAGCTTCTCACTTCTGAGTGCGCTGTCCCTAACTTCCACGATCATTTTGATGTTGCTTCTCTCTGGTTGAACACGATTTATTAAGGAAACTCAAAAACATTTGTTCCATACATTGTCTTAGGTCAAGTACAAGGTGACACGGGCGTTCTGAAGTGGACCCCTACTGACACTACCAGCGAAAGTAAAGCCGCCGCCTTATCTCTTTCTCACGGCGCCAAAATCTTCCCAACCCTTCGATGCATCAGCCACGCCCACCTGGAATCCACGACCTTCGGTGATCCTCTTCTTATCGTACTTCACCCGCCAGAGGAAAGTTCGGCATCCGTAACCGTGAAACCTTATTCGTCAACTTTTTTCTATGCAGAGACTGGTTACCAGTCAAGCGCTTCTATTTTGGACTTAACAATCACAGGATTTCAGGACAAGGCCGGCATTCACAAATACCATGTCATAGTAGTGGATGAGTATAATGTGACAGCGCTTATCGATACATTTAAACTGGCAAAACACACACGCTTCATTTTCAATTTGCCTCCTTTTAATGAAAGCTATTGGCTAGGTGAAGAGTGTGTAATGTTGCCGCTCATCAAGATGTCAAACACAAGTAATGACACGTCCCCCGTACAACGATGTGAGAAGGAGCATTTCTTTAGGAGTTACAAAGTTTCAGTGAATGCCGTAAACATGGGTGGGGTAGAGAGCACTCCAATCTCTACTACAGTTTCGGTCTTTTTCGGGTCCCCATTGATAACAGGCATGAAGCCCACATTGCATCGGAATAACATAACAATGACGTTTTACATCGACTGGCTCAATTTGTTTAACTACACGGGACCAGGTGATCTGCGCTATATGTTTTCATTGGGTGCGGAGGTCGGGACTGTCGACATTGTGAACAGAGTGGACACCATTAACACAAATTATCAGATTCCAACCCACATCTACAGGTTTCGCATGAATTACACGACAACCATCGACGCTATCACCCCATTTGGAACATACACGTCCTTTACTTCGAAGATCGTCAACCACTTTGTTTGACTTAACCATTTGAGGACTACGACTGAATGAATGGGGTAATAAAATGATTTAGGAGCATGGAGGAAAGGGCGTTCTATTGGAAAGAGACCATTGGTGAGCGTGTATATGAGTTATATTGCTGCCGTCTGACTTAGTGAAATATTCCATGTTACGCAGATTTTGTTTTTTTTTTTCAATTGGTTTAGAGTGAAAGCATTATTTGACAAAAATAGCTCGGCTTTTCTTAAAAGGTCACGACCTCCGACCCCGGCCTCTGACATAGAATGTAGTTACAAAGCCGCGGAGAGTCGAGAAAGGTAAATCGATTCATTGCAATGTTTCTCGTTCAGTATGTGGTATAAATAGATTCTTACATGGTCCCAGTCGTTATCCCCCTTATCTAGAGCCCTCGTGGATTTTTCAGAATTATCACTCTCGGGGATAATGCCCCTTGGGCGATAATTCTCCAAAATCCACTCGGGCTCTAGATAACGGGGGATAATGACTTCGCCATGTAATAATCTATATGTAGTCGCCATTAATGATCTATGGAACGATGTAACGCGTTTTTAAATGCTTTTAGTCCTATACACTGGTGGTTTGAATTTTATTTGAATACTCATATAGACAGTGTTAATGCAGGCAGTGCATATATATAGTTTTCAAATTTTCCTAGAGATGGCGTTCTCAATCTCCTAGTGCCTCAGTTATATTTTTAGGGCGTTGTCTCGGGGTTAAGTCATGATTTTAGCAACCCCCCTTTCGGTGGTATTATTTCCATTGGTTATGTAAGTTGAGATTCTGTCTGGGCCAATCAGCTTTCTAGGTTTTCGCGGAGTATTTAAACGTCCGAACAAGCACCAGTTGCCTTATTCTCTCCTGAGTTGTTATATGTATCGTTTGTTGATTACCAGACTGTTTTTGAGGCAAACGCTGTAAGTATACATTTGGTTATCGTTCAACGTTAGATACCGATTTTTGGATAGCTGTGCATTTTTAGTTTGCGTTTTGTCATCTGCAGACTGGACTATTATTATGCAGACCTAGACATGCTGTTACGTTGCAACCATTGTGCTTTTGGTAGTCAATTACTATGTTTACGTATTTCTTGTGGTATGCATATTTCTATTTTGTGAACTAGTTTTGCTGAGTGCTACAGTTGTCTATACGAGTTGTTCCGTCTTGGAACTTTAGGGGTTTATTCCGCCATGTTTTTTCCTGAGTTTGTATTTTCTCAAGTGCGGTTTCCGTTAGACCACAGGCACCTTTAAGTAGCCCTCTACAATATAACATAATAAAGAGAAAGGTACACAACTGACATTCAATATGGCCGTCTGCCGGCTACTTCCGGAATAACCCAAGCACGTCAAATCTGAGAGTAATTTAACTCAAACATTTTATCTGCGACAGCAACACGTTCATTGCTTCCATTTGTTGACATCAAAACCAATAAATATCATAAATACCTCCAGGTCTTCCTAGTTCAATCGTCAACATTCACGACAAAGCGAAAAGCAAGAAGGCCTCATATCAGTTTCGTCTAATGCGCATGCTCATAAGGCCCCTCGCGACATCTTCAGAGCGCTTACATCAACTAAAAACAGCAACTTTATTTATATGTTACTCTATGAGCACGCTGATTGGGTACAGCAAAAATAGATCAAACTTTCAAGAGGCCACAGACAACCCTGCTTTTTCACATGCTCATGCGAGGTAGGACGACATATTCGTAAATTACTGTCAAGAGCCTCTTCGCTGAATGTTGCTGTTTTTAGTTGATGTGTCCACCTCTCTATCAACCAAACCGTTCAAAGGACGATTGTGAAAATTGGCATGTACATGCATGTGCTTACTATAAAGAGGTCAGTTGGCGATGATTTTCCGACAATTTTGACTTCTGTGGCGCCTTCTAGTGGCAGTTTTTTGCGCCTAGGGCTGTATCTCCTAAACCGTTCGCAGGATCTTTACGAAATTTGATGTTAACAACGGACGACGACGACTTTTGGATGGATCCGACTACAGGTGTGCCCCCTAGTGGCAATTTTATTTTTTTACGTTTTCCTTTGTTTCTTCAAAAGTCCTTAACGGAGTTTCATGAAATTTAATATGTAGGCACCTATTAGTGAGTTACGCTATCCTCAAATTTTCGGATGGATTCGACGTAGTTTGCGCCACCTAGTGGCCATTTTTACTGTTTTCGAGTTTTTTTTTTGCGTGCACTCCTCTATCAACCAAAACGCTCAAAGGATGATTGTGAAAATTGGCATGTATGTGCTTACTATAAAGAGGACGGTTGACAATGATTTTCCGACGATTCCGACTACTGTGGCGCCTCCTCGTGGCAGTTTTTTTTGCGCCTATGGCTGTATCTCCTAAACCGTTCGCAGGATCTTTACTTAATTTAGGAAGTGTATTTATGTGATGTTGACTACGGATGACGACGACTTTCGGACAGATCTGCTGTGCGGCGTCCGTCCGGCGTCCTTCCCGGCTGCTCTATCTCCAAAACCCTTTGACATACGTTCATGAAATTTAGCACACGTATTTCATTCATAAATGAGACGGCATGAGCAAACTTTTGGACGGATCCGACTACCAGTGTGCCCCCTAGTGGCAATTTTAGTTTTTTACGCTTACCTTTGTATCTTCAAACGTCCTGAACGGATTTTCATGAAATTTAATAAGTAGCTACCTATTAGTAAGATAACGCTATCCATTCGTTTTCGGAAGGATTCGACGTAGTTTTCGCCACCTAGTGGCCATTTTTACTGTTTTCTTCAAAGGTCCTCAACAGATTTTCATCAAATTTTAAATATAGGCATCTATTGGTGTGATGCCGGTATCTTTCTGTTTTTGGATGGAATTGAGTTATTTTTCGCCACCTAGTGGCCATTTTTGCTGTTTTCAAATCTTGTTTTTGGCGTCGACCCCTGTATCAACCAAATCATTTGAAAATTGACATATATGTTCTCAGTGTGAAGACTACCTTTGATGATGGTGGACTGACTACTGTGGCACCTACTAGTGGTAGTTTTGTTATCCGCCCATAGTTGTATCTCCTAAACCCACTACAGGATCTTTACTAAATTAAGTGTATTTATATGAAGATAACAACAAACGATGACTTTCAGGCGGATTCAAGGGACACTGTGCCCACTGTTGGCAATTTCATTTTAATCTGTTTTCCTTCGTTTCTCCGAAGTTCCTTGACAGATTTTTATTAAATATGGCATGTTCTTGTTTTTAGATGGATTGTATGTTTTTGCGCCATCTAGTGGCCGTTTTTATGATACAAATAAATAACCCTAAAACCACACCATTCGCAGTGCATTCGTGGGCGCATTTGAACGCTCATCGTTACTCTTGTTTTAAATTATCGTTTCGTTTTTGCTCCGTGTGTAGCTAATGGATTTAATAAACATCACATAAGTCTTATTTTTGGATTGCCTCTAATACAAAAATGGAACATTTTTAAACATTTTAGAAAGCTTTGTATAAAACACACTATGCGAAGGTTTCATTTGAATCGAGTCGGCCATTTCTGGGCTACAGTGTTAAAAAGTTGGTCCAAATTGGTAATTTTTTGGCGTCACAAGTAACCTTTACGTTTTTTCGTTGACCTCAGTACTTGTATGTCGATTGTAAATAATTTATGGAATTTTGTCCAAAGGAGAGAGATTGCGAGTATAAAAAAGCACTAGCCACAAAGTGGCTTTGATTGAAGCAATCATGGAGGTTGACTGTTTTAAAAACACAACTTGGAGTCCCTTTCGCTGGATTACGAAAAGCATGAGGATGAAATGTAGAATAAAATTTCATACCAGAGTAAACATCCGCTGAAAGTGGTTTTAAAAGAGTGTTTCATTTGTTAACCTTCTGGATGAGATATTCGAGAAACACTCCAAAGTGATCTAAAATGAACAATCGTCTCACACTGTGCATCTCATCAGCCATGACAGAAGACGTGTTGTCTGCAAAGGGCCTGCTAGAATCTCAAAAGGTTCCACAAGACTTATTTCATGCCACTGGTCACTAATCGGTCAAGATAAAACAGCCACTGAGTTGGGACAGCTAGAAAGCCAGAGATTACCCAATGGATGTTGCTGAAAATGTGAGCTGGTTAGATAATCAAGAAACCGGCTGAAACTGATTGTAAATGAGTAAACCTACCACAATGAACACAGCATGACCATTGACGGAAAGTTGCACTCGGTAAAGGACCCGCCAAAAAATTCCAAAAATAATATAATACACAACAATTTAGTTACCTGAAATATTCTATTAACGACAAGAAGTAGTTCCATGTGGTTCAGTGCATGCCACTTGTCAACTTGTCACTATTATTGACTGTGACAAACAAAACATTTTGCACGGACCACCTAATGACCCGTGACAAAAGTAGCCTCCAAGAAAGGGTTTGACAGAATTCCAAAGCAGGATACCAAAGCTGAATCAACTCAAACATTTGAGGTACAACAATAATCGATTCCATATGATTAAGCGCATGTTAGTGACCAGGCATGACAGTGACAAAAACAACCTGGGTAAGGCCAGCCACAAACTCCGGAACTGCTCACTAACAGAATGCTACTGAAATACTTATATCTACATTATATATTCGATGTACATGTATACATGTGTGGAACATACCGGTCCAAACTAATTTAAAGGGAACAACTATAACACAATGAGCACCGAATGACCCGTAGCAGATAATTGTACATGTAGTCTGGAAAGGGAAATTGAGCTTGCTCAAACATTCGATCTTCCACCAAGACAATTATAAAGGATTGTGTATATAGAACTGATTGTCTTTTCCTAAAAAATACGCTGTCTTCGACACTGCGGAAACCTATGAAAATAATTTATCCTCGGAATGGTGTAGAGATAACAAATTCGAACAGTAAAATCTTTCACGCTTCCGGAGATGTAGCTTTAGAGTCGAAGCATGTGATCACATTAGTTTTTCTTCCTAGTGTTTTGCTTCTGAGGAACGCAACCCAGGTTTCATAATACCAGATTGCTGCTTATCATTATTAGTGAACCTCTGGTCTGGTTTAAAACCATATCCAGGAATAGACAGGCTCCAGGAAGACTCTGAAGGGTTTACCATCTCGCTTTTCAAAATCAAATGCGTCCTATTGAAATGACGATGGCTGCACTCCAGTGCAAACATGTAGCTGAAAACACCAACTTCCGGGACTTTCATACCTTTTTGACTCTGGTGTCCCTCGCATTCTTTAGTCGGATTCTTCAGATCCGAACGTTAGGGTCTCGCGTGTCAAGTGCAGATTTGTTTGTCAAAGTCGCTCAAATATAATACAAAGAATAAGCAATAAGTGAAATCAATTTCTGAGGAGAAATAATACAAGCTCTGCTGATTATGTGACTCAAGTTGTCGCACATTCGTAGGAAGTCAGACAAATGCTACATGTTTTCTACTTTCAGAAAAAATGAATTTTATAAGCGCTAACTGCGAAGCGATACCGAAGCCAGTTTACAGTGAAACAACACGTGTAGATGAATAAAAGGTCATATATATCATGACAAACTAAACTACTACAGATATCGGTAATTACAAAAGTTACATAATATGTTGAACTGTAAAGGTGGGTTACTGAGTTAAGATATGTAGGTGCTTCGCAAACTAATTGTCTCACGAAGCCCTTTTTGCCAGTGCTGTAGTGGTAAAATTAGAAGTGAGTAGGTGCCCAAAGCCCTCCATATCATCTTGAGCACTGAATTTTAAAAGTGCATTGAATTCGCAAAACCTCACAAACATATGTAGGCCTATTTTTGACTCAAGAGTGTGTATAAGTTTCAAGTCTGCAGTGGTTAATCTAGGATGTCGCAGAAAGGGGTCCAACCACACATGCAGGAAAGCAAAGGTCCGAGTGAATTCCAAGCGGTCCCTCAAGGGGGCCCAAACACAATTATAAATGAAAATAATTGCGTAACGCCCAGAAACGATATGCTGGCGGCGTTTTTAGTCGCCCCTCAGTGGGATGTGTCCTCTCGGGGCCCTTCGATCGCCTGTTTACTATCGATTTCTTTCGCTGAGTCCTCGTTCACATCTCAGCTGTACTGCAAGGACGAGTCTTATTGCATAATATAAAAAGATAGTTGGCTGTGCCTACGTGCGCCGACGCCCTACTATAACTTAACTTACGGAGCGTAGGCGCGACGTTCAAATGCCGAAAGGTAGTTGGTTGCGCCTAAGGTCACCTACGTCCCACTACAGCACTGCTTTTAGCTGGGCGTCGTTCCGAAAATGACGACGAGAATTTTTAGGGGAGCTGTTATTGGAACCCATAGGCCTTCGTTCGAGGGCACATCAAAACCCACGGCAATCGTTTGACGAAAAATTGCGAGGGGGAGCTACACTTACAGGGTTGGTAAACTTCAAATTTCATGCTGTCCGCTCGTATTTTTTGACTGCACTATAGAAATTGCATGTTTGTGCTCTCATTGTGAGCGCATGCAGCAAAGCTTATAAAACGACATTTACACAATCGTGTGAATGGTGGTTAGCAGTATGTCTTTAAAACCTGACAAAAAATAGAGGATCACGATATTCGTCACAAAGCGCAGTCTACACTGATGGAAATTTGCGTGTATTGTGCTAATTGTTTTGTAGAGTGAGCTGCAATGGAGACAAGTGTGAAGCTCTCTTCTGTACTCTGCACAATCGCTTCAGTGTCGATGATCTCCTTTGTCCTACCTATGATCGGAAGAGGATTGTAACATCTGATCAGACGTGTCACTTACATATAGGTGTGCAACTCGACCGCAGGCTCACCTTCACAGCTCAAGTATCCACTAGCTTGGGAGACTCCAAAACATGGATCTTTGCTTCATTATTGGACATACAACGTTGACTTCAGTCACAGCATTAGGATACTTTGTCGGTGTTTCTAGCACTACAAGAAGTTACTGTAGACAAGGTTCTTCAAAGGTCCTTCCATCTTTTACACAGTCAAGTGGAGAATGCGCTCAACAGATGCTTGAAAACCGTCCCTGCAATAGCTGCCTACTGACTCCGCCCCAGACATACCAAAGACTTCGCAGATGTTCGTGGACTGCCGCTGCTTTAAACGCAACCGTGGGCAAACTCATGATTGCACAAAATGCTGCTTGTTCTTTGCGTGTTGCGTTGGCCTCCCAATCGTTTTCGGATTCGGCTCCACCTGCCATTGCGTGGTGTTCTTAATAATGGGTCAACAGGATCTTCAACACTACGGTACACGTCGTTCGCGACGTCTCATTTCGATGAAAGTGAGTGTGGGTTGACGCAGCGTGCTACAGCGTATTTCAAATGCGACACTTGATGTCCACAGAATTCTTACTAAGACAGTACAAGGCTCTGTCGGTTCCCACTTGTCCTTTTCCTATGTTTTCGAGATCCTACTACCGTATTTCCGCGCCACCAGGCCTATAGTCGTCTGCGAAACTACGCTTTAATGCGAAACTTAGACGCTTGCCCCAATATGCGAACCACTTGGATTAAAAGATCACGTAAACAGGCATTCTTTCGGATACAGGCCCATGGGCTCAAAGGCGCGGAAATACGGAAAAATGTTCATAAAAAGAATTGGTCAATTTTTTAAAGAAAACAATCCTCCCTATATGCGATTAATTGGGCTTATGGAGGAGAGATAACCTGGGCTTATAAGCGAAACTTAGGCGCATGTGCCAATATGCGATCCACTTGGGGAAAAAGGCCGCGAAAAGGTATTATTTCGGAAATTGGCCCATGCACTTAAAGGCTCGGCAATGCGGTAGAACTACCATAGTATGACAGGACCTAATGTGTATGCTCACTTCTGCACTTGTACAGGGTAGGTGTGAATCCGGGGATACACCACTGGGTGCATCGGCAACAGGCATGCTATTGAAATCATTGCAAAATACTCTATGTCTACTTGCAGATATTCTCTCGCCGGAAAGTGCTGTTAGCGAGGATTTCAGCAGTTCATTAGGGCCACGTACATGTACGGTAACAGAACGACTTGTATGAAATGGAACATTGAATTTCATCCTTTTAAATATTTAATTATTTAAACTCCGTGTCTTCCATTGTCTTTTTATTTGTCTAAAATTTTGTTTATTTTAGTTTATTTTACCCAGTGTGCAAAACAAGTCCTTGGATTTCAGAAAGAGTTTCAAAGAGGCATTGTTTAGGTGGGGCTCTTTCGGAAACTAGGACACAGAAGCTCCCAATGGGAACACTTTCGGGATCGTTTTGCATTTCTGGCACTGTAAAAGTGTGAGGAATGTGGTAAAATCTCATGTTTTTCCAATATTATCTTTAGAGTACCATTAAGATGCCTCCAGTTTGTTGATGACTTGCCAACCGAAGCTTCGCCGAGCTACTCTTGTAGTAACTGAACTGCTGATAAAGTGAAAGTTAACCGGAGCGGTATTCCAAGTCCATGGCCTCTATTTCTTTGACTCCTTGTGACAGTATAGGAACCGTTGCAGCCTTGACCAAAAACCTGAAAACCGGACGATCGCCGCACAAATAAAAACATTATGTTCAATCAACGTTTCGTCTATTCATTAGACATCATCAGGATCATATTTACAAAGGACAACAAGCTCTGGTAACATCCATGAAGTGAAGTGAATGTACAGGGAATGTAGTCAGTAGCTGGTCATTGCCATAGTTGCAGGGTCACTGAGCTCTGCATGTTGTTCAGAGAATCAGTAGCATGCTGGTTCTGAATGGCAAATGACACTTTAATGTACATTAATTACATATTAGGTTCTCTGCAAATAACACTAACTGAATTGGGTTGGTGATTTTTGCTAACATTATTCCTATATAATGCTTTTCGCTGAGGTGTGATGTTCTTTCAGCCTGTCACAGAGGCGTCTCTGTGTGAGTGCGATATAGAATTTCTTACAGTTGTCACTTTCAACCTTACAAACAATATTGCTCTTGTTAAATAAAGGGTTTATAATTACAATGGAACTATCAATATCTAAAACAGGAACTAGCAATATCTAATAAACGTTATCTGATTTGATTTCATATTTTACTTGGAAAGCGGACTCAAAGTATAGATCGTAAGATCGCAGTCTCTGACTAAGCTGAATTTTCTAATTTCAAATGCAGTCACAATATCTCACAGCTTTGATATATTGACGGGTGCTGAAATAAGCAATGCAAGTTTCCACCACTTTCTATCCTAAGATCCCGCACAGGTAATGTGGAAGAAAGATCACATCAGAAAAATTGATGGGTTCTTTTGGAATTCCACAGTAGTGCCCATTTTGTGCTCAGCAAATGACGATCATCACTGTACAGTAGTGTTTTTGACATTATTGTTACTTGGCGAAATAAATTTCGCCAAGTATGTTGCTCTTCCACTAAGTTTTTTTTTACTTGGCGAAATAAATTTCGCCAAGTATGTTGCTCTTCCACTAAGTTTGTTTTTTTTTGTTTGTTCGCACGATACAGGTCGCAATTTTCGTCCGATCATCACGAAATTTACACATCACACGTACTTCCGGAAGTACTGGAAGCCTATTGTTTTTCGTCAAAATCGGATCCAAGATGGCGGCTGTGGCGGCCATTTTGTTTTCATTTAAAGGTTCAAATGCTTCTGGAGGCTACAATTTTTTACGTAAAAGGCTAAGAATCGGCACAGTAAATGGACAGGAAGTTTGCTACAAGTATACTGGAAACTGTTTACTTCCGGTTAAAGATGGCGGAAATATCGGCGATCGCGCATGCGCACCTCGATTTTGGCCTAAAAACGTTTTCTCCTGTAGAGGGCGCATTATCAGACCAATTCCTTCGAATTTTATAGGTGTTAGTTTCTTATGACATGCTATTATACAATGCCAAAAAACCGGAAGTTGCTTTCAAGATGGCGGATCTGGCGGATGTTGACCCATTTTCAGTCGTGCTGGAGTGCGATTTTAAACGGGAAGAGAAAAAGACGTGATTTTTTGCATGTGGATTCTTTGAAGTATATTCTTTCAAATGGTCTGTAACAATTTTTTCTCAGTCTTACCGTTTTCGAGTTATTTGACTTTGAATTTCTTAAAAAAAAACGCAAATTTTCATTTTTTTCAAAAAATTTAAGGGAATAAGGCGATACCATCAGTTTAGATAGAATTTTGAACGGGCTTTCAGAAGATGTTTTCCATTTTTCGCTAGGACGTCTACTTTTCGAGTTATTTGAGATTTTCTGATAACGCTGTTCCTTTGTTGAGCGCTCTTGCTGCATTGATGTTGGTTTATCTTCTATTGAACTAGACTGTAGCCTATTTCTTATTGATTTATGACATCTAACTTCGTCATATGAATGTTGTGATGTTTTTCATCATCGCCACCACCATCATCATATTCGTCATCATCTTCGTCATCATCTCCGTCGTTGTCTTTTCCATTAATTTCGCCAAGTGTCGCTCAAGATTGTTGCCTTTGTCTTACTGATTTCGAACTTCTACTTCATCATGTGTATGTTATTACTAATTTTGTACATCATCGCCACCACCATCATCATATTCGTCATCATCGTCATCATCTTCGTCATCTTCTCCGTCGTTGTCTTTTCCGTTAATTTCGCCAAGTGTCGCACAAGACTGTAGCCTTTTTCTTACTGATTTCGGACTTCTACGTTCGTCATGTGTATGTTATTATTACTTCTTTTGTTCATCCTCGCCACCATCGTCGTCATATTCGTCATTATCTTTATCGTCATCTTTTTGGTTAATTTCGCCAAGTTTCGCTCCTCGGAGCGCTTTCATTAAGAAAATTAATTTTCTGAGATCAGCCTTAAAGCGAACCTGCAGCCTCGCGATCGAAGCCAAAAACTTTGTCCGGTAGTTTAATCGAGCAGGATATTTAAGCGTAAGGGGGCACAAAACAATTCTCACAGGGGTTTGCCAATCAAGACACACGTCAATGGACTCGTCACCCTTTCTTCTCTCTATAGTTTCAAATCACAAGCTCTACTGATGATCACAGAAGCTTCACAGAAGCTTTATGCTCTCTTGTATTTTTGACCCTTTCACTTCTTCTGAAAATCAAGGTATACTATCAAAAAGGGACATAAAACGCAAAATCGGCACTTTTCAGCCCAATATCACCACATCCCTGCCAATGCTCGCCTAAAGGCAACATTAGATTCTGAAAGAAAATTCCTTACCAATTCCAAAAATATGATCCAAAAGTACTGTCAACCAACTCTTTTTTGCAAATCTGGCTTGTTTGAGGATTACCTGAAATCGCACCCAATTTCTCAATCGCTATCCAGCAATGCACAATTGCAGCAGGGGGACAAGATTGCAGCTACAGCCGAGCAAGTGATCATTTTTCGTTTTCAACATGTCCACAAATACAAACAAACCACATTCACTTTTTCCTACCTGCAAACCCTTCACAATAAATGCCCCCAATCCGGGCCTACCCCTAGATTTTCAACTGTTCAGTACCACCTTAGCGCACATGTGTACTTAACTGATAGAGTTACCGGCCTTGATTTTAGTTAATGTCGAGATGATAATTGGTGATTTGTAATAAAATCAAAAACACAACAGATTTTGTAGATTGATTGTTTTGACCACAGGTAGTAACTTCGTGAAGGAGATCCTATCCAGCATTGAATCAAAATGCGTTTTCGGAGGTAATGCCATAGTGTTCCTTGAACTTAATTTTCAATTTCGTCAAAAAAGAATATGATATCAAAAATTCCTCAAATTGAATCTCGTTGAATTTTACTAATTTATTTACAACTGTTAAAGGGTCTTTTTCCATGCTAACCTAACATCAGTTGAATTGACCCCATCCTTTCCAACTGCATAAACTTTCTTTCAGGGACAACAACCTCTCGCTGTGACGTCACACAACAATCGATCGAGCTTGGTCAGTTAATAAAATCCATAGCTTTATAGTACATTTTGCAAATAATGCAACCTTTATTTGTGTATGGTATTTATTTATTTAATTGCAGAAATAAACTGAACATAACTCAACTTACAATTCAATGTGCCCTCATTCCATAGCTGAAAGCATTGTTAGGATAGGCAAATGCATGAAAATGACGAGTATTACCACCCTGTGTTTCATGTCATGAGGTTCACGTTGTCGCATTTTCAAAACATCCTAAAGATGTTTTAGGCGGGACACTAGACTGAGGATAGATGGAGTGACCTGAGCATTGCACTTTTGTTGACAAGATTCATGCGGCCAAACACACCTATAACCTAATGCCGAACGTGACTCAAATTGAGGTCCAACCAAATGTTCTCAAACGGAGGAGGTGTTCCCTGTGGGTTATGTATTTCATGTTAACGATGGATGTCCTTTATTACAAAACTTATTGAATACCCCATGTTTTCGGCCGTATATGTACGTGTTGACGTACACGCAGATCTTGTACGTAGCCAGAAACTCCGGGAGCTATTTATATTTTCCGTGATTGTTAAAGGTCAAGCTAATTTTTCTTCATGACGAGAAGTTTAAGAGCAACCGAAATTCTTATCTTATTTCTGCACGCTGGGTTCCCACTTACGACGTGATTGAAATAAGTAATCCCATTAGAGACGTCACGGCCATCAAATGCGTTGGGCTACTATATAAGTTAGGACATCGAATTTCCAACAATTTGACCTTTCGTTTTACAATGCGAGTTGTTTTATTTTGTGTGTTTATGGCAGTAGCGGGTTCATCCCGCACCCCTCGAAGGAGAAGTTATTCTGGGTAAGTTTTTGTCACATCACTCATTGACTTTACGTTTACGCGTATTTTGTAACAGTTTTCAAAATTGTGTTAATTGAATTTCAAGGGAGCAAACAATGTTTTTTACAGTAAACATTAAAGTGTGTTATCGGTGAGAAAAATGAATTTTGAAATCAGTCTCAGCACTGATTCGAATCAGGTTCGTCTACGGTAGCAAACAAACGCTCTTCTGGTGAACGAATTGCGAAATGTTTTAAGCGTATTTCACTGGTAAAGTCAGTGGCCTTGATTTCAGCGAATTGCCGTGACACATTGGTCAGAATTAGCGATTTGCAAAAATCTCAAAATCACAACACACTTTAATTTTTTTTGTTGCATAACTCTTATAAAGCTAACAACTACAAGAAAACTATCCCATCCATCAATAACAACTTCAAGAAGTCTGTTCCATCCATCAATAATCACAAAATATGTTTTTCAGCCTTCAAAGCGGTAATGTTTCTAATCGAAGTTTTTACAATTGTATAAAGACGGGATAATATTTTAAGAACATAAAATACAAGTTTAAGGCACATACGACAGGTGGAAGAATAGTGATAGATGATACTGCAAAACAACGAGTAAGTATTGTGTAATTGCTTAAACAAAAGTTAATAACGAAATTCTAAACAAAGCAAATCCCCAGTGTATCGGCACACTCTCTTGCAACAACGTTATTTTGAGCTTTTTTGATAAAAAAGAAAATTTTAAAAACATTGTTTTACTATTGGGTAAACAGTTTATTTATACCCAAAAGTTTGGATCAAAAAGATTACTTCTAAGTAGATTTTTTAACTTTATCAAAGATTATTATATGAGTGAAAAGTATGATGCTCGTAAGGATTTGAATTTAGAATTTATACAAAAAGATGGTGTAACTTTGAAACGGTTTTTCTTAGCAGCCAAGAGGATTAGTTGTGGGGTATGCGCGCGTGTGTGTGTGTGCGTGTCTTTGGTGTTCTTTGTCTTTTTGTGGTATTGTAATGTTTTTCTCATTGCCAATAAATGTACAAAAAAGGGAATAACTGTAGCAGTAATCACGTACTTGTATATTATTGTTTTAAAATATGACGCAATTTTCGTTTGCATTATGCGATGTAGTTCATGAGGATATAGGAGAAAAAAGACGGCTATTCAGAATTGGAATCTTTTTATATGACAATACTCAAAATAAGCTTCTGGATGAATATATTGAGAAATGTCAAACAAATGAATTCTTTTTAAAGGTATATTATCGGTTTAAGGTCGAAATACGAATTTTAGAACAATGTTGGATTGGATAGATTCTTGGAGTTAATAGCTTTGACCGTGGCTATGAAATAACTAAATCCGTTGTTTTTGTGATTTTTATTACAAATCACGAATTCTCGACAATGTTTGCCAAACATACACTGGAATCATTGCAGCTGACTAACATTTAAATATGGTGCCAATGTGTGGGATTCCACTGCAGCCCAGCAATAGACCGTTAAGCTATGGAATGCCAAGCCTATTAGTAGTCAACGCGTTCGGGTTTTAAAAGTTAGCTCGTTACGCTAGGTCTTGTACTGACTAACGAGTTTATAACTCACTAAATGTGTGCAACATGTCATTTGTCTGGCCTTCATTAGAGTTCAAGGCAGTTTGCAACGATCCAGTTCTAAGATTTTGAAATAATCAGACTGAGATTCTGATGTTGATATTCGATATTAATACTACATGTATATATATCCCGGCTGCAATGGACCAAATAAGTCCCTAACCACAAAATCCAACAGTAAGGAACTTTCAAACAGACGTAATGAATGAATTCTTAATTCATCCATGTGAACCGGTTGAATTTTTCGGGGCATCGGATTTTTGTGATTGTTGCAAGAAAGGGAATTCATACTAAACAGATTGAAATCATTCGTAGTTCTCTGTGGTGCTTTATCACTGAAACCGTCGTGTTATCACATCATGGTCAGCCCCACTCAGTCAGTGAGTTCGTGTTTGGCCATCATTTCTAAGACAGCAACAGCAGCGGATTCCATTGCACGCGACTGATGCTTGAGTGTGAATCAAGTTCACGCCGCACAAATAATAGGGTGAAGATGCCGTAGTTATTATTATTGTACAGTAAACAACCCATTCTCTAAATTCATGATATCATCTTGTAAATGTAAATGTTCATTGGCTCAGGAATCGTTCTTCTAATGCGCTAACGAAAAACAACCCCATCGGATGCTACTGCAGTCAGTGGGTTCAAATCCGCGCTACTAATTTAGATAAAACTATTTTTCGCACCGAGAATGTCTCTTTCAGTACAATAGGCCTACTGTACTACTGTGTAAGCAGTTGTTAATAATTCAAAAATGTCGGGCCTGGCCTTTTTGAATTATAACCAAAATTTAATCACCAACGGCTCTGCATGAATGAGTTTTGAATACCATGAGCATCCTGGCACAGCGGATGTTTGCAATAGAAGATATTAATTTAACGAGTATAGATTCAATCTAAATACACTTGGGAATAGCGTTTCCCTGTTTGAGACCGTTAAATACAGTATGAAGTCAACAGTTCTAAGTCGGATCATTAACTTTGTTCAGTGCAAAAATACCGACACGTTTAATTCCACAGTGAGAACAGCATTTTTGCTTTGTGTTATCTTTGTATTAAATGCCCGTATGCTTTTAGTGGTATTTCCCGATCTATCGAATATTTTTAATCTTTACTATTATTCTTTTGTTGTTATTATTGTTATTTTTATTGTTATTGTTAGTATTACTACTGTTATTAATACCATTATTTAAGTTTTTATGTTGATGCTATGAGAAATAATATTTTCATTTTGTTGCTACCTGTGTTTTTAGTATTTTGCATTGCGGCATTATCGCTTAAAAGTCAAACACATATCTGGCATGGCAAATGAATTACATATTTCCACATCTTTGTTTTGAACTTGTACCTGACTTAAAACTATTTCTGTAGATACAAACTGATTGAGGTGACCCCGACAACCGAAAAGCAACAGCAAGCTTTGAGGCAGCTTGAAGGACTGCCTGGGGTAAGTCACTCCATAGTAGGAACTGCATCACTGAAATATACAATAACGGACATCGTAGAATCAATGGCACCTATGGTGCGGTAACTTTCAATTGAATCTGACTTAATCATAAGAGATATCGAAGCATACGTAAAATACTGAGTTGAAGAGAAGTCTTCAGATGTTGTTCTATTACCGTCGACCTCCCTGTTGAACATGCACGCATCCAGGCTAGAACGAACTCC